>JAVJIF010013772.1:0-104646 GCA_038442645.1 Agave tequilana
ACACATCTCCTCCTCCACCTCCCCTTCTTCTCCTCTTCAAACCCACCACCGTCGTCACCATCATCCTCTCCACTTCCTCCTATCCTCCTTTGTACTATTTAGGATTTGTACTATTTAGGATTCTTTTGAAAGAAGGTAATTATTAGAAAATTAAGATTAATTATATTTAATTCAAAAAATAAAAAATAAGTTATTGACGCAATTAGAATTGTTAAGTGGGTGCACGTGACTTATTCGGACAGAAAAGTTAACGGAGTTATATCTCAGGAAGTCAATGTGTAAGTTTCTATAACTCAAGGGGGTTTGATGCAACACTCCTAGCAGTACAATGGTGTTTCAACGCACCAAGAATGCAAAGAACGTTTGTATGACATTAATTGCATAAAATATTTTGTGTGTCATATTATTTGTGTGTCTTACCCATTTTGTGGATCATATAATTGTTAAAACAGCATGTTAATTTTATGTTAATTCCCACAGAAAATTATGGGGCTTCCGTTGACTGCCTCACTTGACTCTCCCCCAGTGAGCATTGGCCATACAAAAGAAAATATCTAAAGCCTAATCACATAAAATAAACCTTCAAATAAAATTTCAACTTAAAACAACTCTAATGGTTAAGAAAAATGAAAATATCCCTAGATTCTCGAAAGAAACATGAATATGTACAATGGATAACTTGGAAAAAAAGTGAGGATAGTTATCTGCTACATTTGCAAAATCTTAGTGAATCATGACTTAAGTAGAAGGAGACATCTTTAGAGAAAAACTTGACCACCTAAATCTTCTATAATTTCACACAAATACTTAAAATTTTAGTATTTCAAATTAACACATTAAATCTTTGAGTTGGGTCAAAAAACACATCTTGTTTACTTTCTCTGTTTAGTTCTACTTATTGAATGCATATTAACCTAAATTTGAAAATATTCCCAATAAATGTCTAAACTTTCATTCGAGTGAAAAATTCTACATCCAAAATTTGACTTGATTCTTTTTGTATCGACATAATTCTAGCATCACCTTCATACCCCACCCCCCCCCCCCCCCCCCCCCCCCCCCCCCCCCAAGTGTATTCTGAACTAGACAATTGTAAACCCTAAGGTATGTCAACCCATACAATGCACCATCCTTTCAAAGTTCCAAATTGCTTTTGGGTGTAAAAGCAATAGTGAACATTTTGGGGCCATAAAAATAAAAGAAAGTGATGATGGGTTTGCCCCTTGATGGAAGGCATTTGAGGAGGTTCTCCGGTCTGTTTGGTTGTCGTAATTGGCCGTAATTCGTAAGTTGTAATTGGTAAAGTCTTTTACATTTGTAAATGAGTTACATGCATGTAAGCTTTATGGTGTTTGGTTGGTAATATAAAATTGTAAGTGAAAAGTGTATTGTGCTTTACGGTGTTTGGTTGTCGTAATGTGTAAGTCGTAAGTGAAAAAGTTGATCACAAAATTAACTATTTGGTGATTTAAAAAGTTTTAATATTGCAAATAAATATTAAAAATGCTAAAAATTAAAAAAAATTAATATTAACATAAAAAAATAATACAAATTTGCATGACCACAAAATTAACTGTAACTGGGCTGTGAGTGAGTGGTAATTGGGTTGCAAGTGAGGGGTAATTGGGTTGTGTAAGTCTTTTACGAATTACGGTCCAAACAAACGCCATAGTTGTAACTGGATTGTAAGTAATTTACGAATTACGGCCTTTTACGCGAAACAAACAGCCCCCCAGTAGTCATCAAACTCTAGAGAACTTGTTCTGAGATGCCTTACAAGGACTTCTTTGTAAAAGAGTAGAGCTGAAAATTATTGTTCAAAAAATATCTAGGGGAAAAGAGAGGATAGAGGTAGAAACATGTGAGAGAGAGGGGTGGAGGTTGGAAAAGAGGCGAGTTGACTCAAGATATGAATTGATTCAAGGCATGATGGGCCGACACGAAATATTAGAGCTAGTATTAGTCAACTCTCAGAGGTTTTTCTTTGAATTATATATATATATATATTTTTTGAGGTACTGTACTGTGTGTTTGTAACTCTCAATTAGGAGCCGTTTTATTAAATACTTGTTAGTCGAATGTGGTAGCTTTTACTTCACCATTTATTTATACAAAAAAAAATAAAATTTAGTTTTTGGTTCATGTTCATAGTCTGTGATAATGTTTTACGTTGGCTTTCACAGGCTCACCATAACCCTCTTACTTTATTATTCTAACTTGAGACAGACAGTGAACGAAACACTGGTGGAGTTACTTCAACTATTTATTTATTAAAAAAAAACTCTTAGAGGTATTTTACACTTTTCATACGCGGACAATTTTTCTTTATACCCTTGGCTTGAAGTTTTCAGTTTTGGCACGCTATTTTATAAATTCTTAAAACACCCTCTATCAACTACAATTATGGTCATGCAAATGAGTAATTCTTCATTTACATATTTCTGATATAGCGATAATTCATTTTTTTACTTTCAAGTTCCAACCTAATTTTTGAAGGGCATTTCAAAAATCCTGTAGAAAAGGTTTTGCACTTTTGATATAGTTTTAGAGAACATATTGGGTTCTATAAACTAAAACCCCAAAAGTGAAAAATTAATTAGATAAAATTAGATTTGTGCAAAAAGGAATTATCGAATTATGTTGAAACTGTAAAATCAAATTGTTGCTTTTCCAAGGAGTATAAAACCCCTAACATACATCAGTCTAATTTTCAACAAGTATATAATATTTTGGTTAAATTTTGATCTTATTTTTATGTCAATCAAATATTGCGTGCTCATAAGTATGACTTGCATCAGACATCATTACTGCATTAATGTCTGAATTAAAAAAGAAAAGAAAAAGGAATGGTTGAAATTTCAAATTAATTTTGTATAGATTGTGATGTATGGTTAAAATTTTATAATCTCAGGCTTCACACATTTGTAGATGCAAAGGTACGAGTTTTATATGCGGATCCATTATAAATTTACAGTATCTATTTATAAATTCAGATCCGTTAAGAAATTTAAAACTGCATGAGGATGTCGCCGTCGGAAGCAGAAGACTCGAAAAGAAGAGCTTTTTTAAGAAATCGCCATTCATCGCTCAAAATGAAACCACACTCATCGAGTGATTTTGAAATTCATTATTTTTTTTTACTAGGCCTTTTAAAAGTGGCATGATGAAGGGGGTGTTTGTTTCCTCTTTTTAGGCCATTGGTCCCTCTAAGCTAGCTAAGACCTTTCCTCTTCTTGACCAACCAAAATAATCATCATTTTGGTTCATGTAATAGTAAAAGTAGAAGTAATATTAATCAACAACATCATATGACTTTATAAAGAATACCCATGTAAAGTAATGAGGTTGAAATTTAGCATCATGTAAATACTTTTAATATGGTGGCCAAAATTGGCCGTTGTATACCTTGTGCCAAGCTCGGTACTTTTTTTCTTTTATATAGAAAAAATCGTGAGACCGATAAAGCCTCTGACATCTCATTAATAAGAGCTTAACGAAACATTTCAAAAAAATAAAGGATACAAAGATGTAAAATACACAAAATTGATCTTTCTAATTCCAATATGAGGTTACTGACATCCAAACATCTCGAGGACATCTTTGCGAAGTCTTCGGGCACCCAAGTGACCTATCTGACGGTGCAGAGAGAAGTCTGATTAGATCCGTTATACCTGATAATTGATTAGGCATACTATATTTTTCAGAAAATCCTTTTAGAGCAAGAATTGTAGAGCCCAATCTTGAACATAGGGTTCTCGACACTTAAATTTTATTTGATCCCCCAACACGTAAGCAATGTGCTTTATTAATATAATATCATTTTTTTTGGGTCAAACAAGATATCACAATTATGAGTGTACTTTGAAAACCTAAGCAACTTTTCTCATATATTCTTTGAAAAAGGTAGAAGAAACATATTACTAATTGTTTGATCAAGCTTGGCTTAGCTTAAATACGTAATTCTTACAAGCTAATGATGTTGAGATTACCCATCACATTCCTCTCTTTCTTCATCTATTAATTAGAGTCAAGTGTCATAATAGACTACATGTCATTGTTGAAAGCCTCTTCTATTGAATCAATGACTCTTGTATTGTAGACTTGTTCTTTGAATTCGCAAAAAAAGTATTCTCATGCTATTATAAGGCTTGACAAAAAGTCCTTCTATTTTATTATATTTGATGGAAAAAATATTTATAATATTATCAAAAGCTAATGATAGTATAAAGGTAATTTTTGATGAATTCAATAGAGCAAAAGGGTTTTCTTATTTCAATCGAGTATGAGAATTATTTGCAAAACATAATAATCTAGGGATTTTTTTGGCAAAATTTACCCATAAAAATATATAAAATACACAACTTCAATTGAGGGAGGGGCAGTTTTTTACGCTGAAATGTGGGTTGGAAACACGGTTTAGTGGGCGCCCAAACACATTACGGGGCTTGGGGTGTGTTTGGTGATGCTGGAAATCTCGCTGACGTGACGACTAAAACTCCCCTTCAAAGTTTCAACCAACTCTTGTGCGAAATCTGTGGGAATCTGACACATTTAATTTAATTTTTATTTTTGATAATGAGGGTGTGATTAGGGTTACTCTCTCTTCAACCTTTCCTCCCGAGACGTCAAGATCTACTTTCCCCTCTCCACCCAAAAACCAAGTAAGTTATGATGAAATCAAAGATGAGCCTACTCCACTGAGCCTATAGACTTTTCCAACTGAATTAATTGTGTTGCCTGATTTCACAAATTGATTTTTCTAACCATACAGCCCCTAACATCCCATGGGAGACAAACCATCTTCCAAGGAATGTTAGTCCTCATGTAACTTGAATAATCAAATCACATCTCTCGAGTCTGAATTGGCTTGATTGTTAGCAAAGAAATGTTCACTTTCACCAAATTCAAAGGCCAATGCATTGATCTCTAAAAAATGCAATGTACCATATAATAAAAATTATCAGAGTGATATAGACATTTGTGATGTATTCTGTTTCCTTTGGGAGTGAGTCCATCAAAGTTAATGGTGGGCACATACAGTTTGGCAAGATTGTGGTTCAAAGACCCTCATTCCTCCTTGAAACAAGAGTTAATTTTTTTTAAATTAAAAAACTAATTTAGTTTATTGAAACGAGAATTAGAAAATTGATAAAATTAATGGGGTTTTTTCAATCACGTGCTCCCAAGCATAGGTTTGTGATTTCATTCATATTTTATTCACAAACTTTTATTGTTTTTTTTAATAATGGCCGTTATTATCGTTACCATGCCATTAATAAGCGAAATTGTTTGTCTCCTCTTTTAAAGAGAAGGAGCTTCATTCACTTCTAATAAAAAGAGATTTTTTTAATTTTTTTTATTTTCATTTCTTCAACTTCTAATATAAAGAGAATGGTTATGGGGATGAAAATGCAAAAGAGAAGCAATTTCATTCACTTTTGTCATCCGTTTTGATTTGAATGGTTATTAAAAGACATTACTTTCAAGAATTAATTTTTTTTTTTTTTCTAAAAGTTATGAAGTTATGAATAAAGTTAAAAGTGAGATTATGTCAAAATAATAATAATAATATGATTAAAAAAAAGAAAGACACAATAAATATTACCATAAATATATTAAAAATTGGTGTGCAGCCCTTGGCCAAGGGGCTTAACATGAATGACTCAGATTAAGAACCAAATTAACTCCTAAAATTTAGGTGATTTTTTTCCAACCTCAGTTCTTTCCTTCCAATGCGTATTCATATCATCATATCTGATACTCGTATTTTTATACGTACAACCTTGATACTCAATACGTAATAGCAAGATAAAAATAGTTTTGTCATAACAACTGACTTTTCCCAAACACTTCAACAAGACCAAATCAATTTATCATGTTCAACTAATGCTAGTCCAAAATCAATGCATAATAATTAAGCATTTACTTGAATTAACATTAGCTTATTGTATAGTTTTGATGATGTAACATTATAGTGGACAAATTATTCCTTCAAAATGAGAGAATTTAATGTTTGTTGCGTGTTTATTTCATGCTTAGGAATCTTCATGGGAAGGAGGCATCCCTTTGCAGAGGCTGGCATTGCCTCCGTTTGGGCTTTAAGCTTTTTTCTAAGAGCACTTTCACTGTTGTGCTCAGGCAAAAAGCACAACGGTGAATTTTTGACAAAAATCACTAATACGGTGATTTCACTTGGACTTGAGTTCTCTTTGTCTGCGCTTAAAACTGGGCGTGGTTAGAGCCCACCGTTGAAGAAGTTGTTTTTGTAATATTTCGTGTGGGTCTCAGCATTGCCCAGACAAAAAGCTGAACGATGACAGTGCCCTAACAGGGCAATCAGAGGCCAACATTTGACCAAAATGTTCTAATCTTTAATCCATCTATTTTTCCTTCCAAACAGACAGTGCCTTCTACTGAATTCTCTTTGTTTGACCACCCACAGTGCAAGCCAAAAAAAAAAAAGGGCCAGAAGGAAAAGAGCTTTCCCCCCACTCTTTTTGCACAAGAGGGTACTTGTTCTAGAGCCATGACCACTCACCTAACACTATTTAATCTCCTTTTTACTACAACAACAAGGGGAAAAAAAAAAATCAAAAAGAAAAATTGTTTTCTTCCTTGTTAGCTCTCTTTCTCTCAGTTCACACTATTTCTCAGCAGGGGCACATTTTTTCTTAAGAAAAGAACTTATTTCATTTTGCACATAAGCTGTTTAAAATATAATCGGAATTATAATTTGATTTTGTTGCATGCAGCTTTTATTTTTATAATTGAAGCACGGTTATATATTATAATTTGAGGGTCTGTTTGGATTTAAGGAATTGGTGTGAAGTGAGGAAGTAGGAAGTAAGATTTATTTCCTTTAGGAAAAAGGGAAATGAGTAGTAAGTTTTCTGATGTTTGGATGGTTGTTGGGAAGTGTGGTTTGGAAAATGTTTTGTCGTTTCCGGTGTTTGGATGGTAATGAAAAGTGAAAATGGAAAAGTTGACCACAAAGTTGACCGCAAAATAATATTAAAATAAAAATTAATTAAGAAAAATAAAAAATAGATTGTAATTAGAATGCAAGTGAGATTTACATGACCAAAAAATTAACTGTTTTATGTTATAACTTATTATAAATGAGATTTACATGACCACAAAATTAACTGTAGCACTCTGGAAGTGAGAAAATGGTTGTGTAAAAGAGAGATGAAAAAGGGAAAAGGGGGTTTTCTTATTTTCCTTTTTCGGTGTTTGGATAGATAGGGAAATGAGCAATTATACTTCCCCACTTCCTCACTTCACTCGGATTCCTTACATCCAAACACGCCCTCAGTGTAAATAAAAAAAAATTGATTTTTAATACAGGATATAATAATATTGAATAAAAATGAAATAGAAAAGATTGGTGTGACAATTTTTTACTTGCAATTCTCTCCCCATCTCTCATCATCAATTTCCTCCCCTCTTCTCTAATCTTCACTTTTTTTTTTTCTTTTTTTAATTAAGTGATGATATTTGTTTGTATTAGATTGAGTAATCCCACACCCAATCCTACTGCCCTTTGTCTCTTCTTCAGCACAAGGCGGACAGGTCAGATCCCAAGAATATTTTACACAACAACTATTTCATCATCTTAAATAAATATAAATCTTTTTTATTTTAGAAGAAAACGGGACAAAAAATAGTCCAGTTTGAAATTTGTATAAATGAGTGTTACAAAGCGAGAAACAATCTCTCACCAAAAGATTAAAATAAAAATAACATCAGAAGTCAAATAAGTTGTTTTTTTCTAATAATCTGAGAAGAATAAAGCCCGATGAGATACTTCTGAAATCGGTATAAAGATAAATGCATGTTACATGACCAAGTAAACTCCATACTTTAATTAATTAGTTAATTTTTTAAATTAGGAGAAAAAAATTAGTCTCCTGGGGCTCCGGGATCAAAACCGCGTTCAAACGACACGAGCCAAGCTCCCACTCAAGGGAAAATTTCCGACCTACCCTCCTCTTCCCTTTTTATTCTTTTTCACACCCCCTTCGATCTCTCATTCATTCATCCTCTTGTTCTCCTCCCTCCTCTTGCTCTGAAATATTCATGTAAAAAAAAAAAATCATGGGTTCCTCCAAAATTTCACTCATCATCATCATCTTCCCTGTCCTCTCCTCATCGTTCGCCTTTCCCTTCTCCTTCTACAAATACAATCTCACCGCCGTAAATCTCCCCTCCCATAGCTTCAACTCGGGCACGGCGTCGACAGACTGCAACCAAGATTTCGCCACCACGGCCATCAATCAAAAGCCAACCGCAAACAACCTGAAGCTCCGCCTCAATCACCGCCCCTTCCACCGCCCCAACACCACCAAGAACGACTCCCTCGTCTCCGCCGCCCACAACGACCTGACCCACATCCATTCCCTCTTCCGCCGCATCATCTCCGACCACGGCCACCACCTGCTCGACCCGAGTTCCCTACTCGCCAACCACAACCACTCATCCCCCGACCTCGCCGGCCGCGTCATCGCCACCATCAACTCCGGCGTCCCCCTGGGATCCGGCGAGTACTTCATCAACGCCTTCGTCGGCACCCCGCCGGCCCACTTCTCCCTCATCCTCGACACCGGCAGCGACCTCAATTGGCTCCAGTGCCTCCCCTGCCACGATTGCTTCGACCAGCGCGGCCCCGTCTTCGACCCCGCCGCCTCTTCCTCCTACCGCCCCATCCCCTGCTCCGACCCCCGCTGCTCCCTCGTGACACCGCCCGACGCCTCTCCCCCCTGCTCCGCCTCCGCCCCCGCCCCCGCCCCCTGCCCCTACTTTTATTGGTACGGGGACCGGTCGAACACCACAGGCGACCTGGCCGTGGAAACCTTCACCGTGAACTTGACAAGCACCACTGGCAACGGGCCGGAGTCTCATAAGGTCGACGACGTCATCTTCGGCTGCGGCCACTGGAACAGGGGCCTATTCCACGGGGCCGCCGGCCTGCTCGGCCTCGGCCGCGGCCCGCTGTCCTTCGCGTCCCAGCTCCGGACCCTCTACGGCCACACATTCTCCTACTGCCTCGTCAACCGAAACAGCGACCTCTCGGTCAGCAGCAAGCTGGTCTTCGGCGAGGACCAGACCCTAATCAACCACCCCAAGTTGAACTACACGTCGTTCGTGGCCGCCGCCACCGACACCTTCTACTACGTGCAGGTGAAGGCGATCAGGGTCGGCGGTGAAGTGCTTAGGATTCCGGCAGAGACTTGGGATTTGGGTAAAGACGGGGCCGGGGCACGATCATCGATTCGGGCACGACCCTCAGCTACTTCGCCGACCCGGCCTATGTCGTGATCAGAGAGGCATTCGTCAAGAGAGTGAAGTACCCGGCCGTCGGAGACTTCCCCGTGCTCAACCCGTGCTACAATGTGAGCGGTGTGGCGAAGGCGGAGATGCCCGGGTTCAGCATTGAGTTCGGGGACGGCGCGGTGTGGGATTTTCCGGTGGAGAACTACTTCATTCGTCTGGAGCCCGAGGAGATCATGTGCCTGGCGATCTTGGGCACGCCGAGATCGTCGTTGTCGATCATCGGAAACTACCAGCAGCAGAACTTTCACATGCTGTATGATACTGAGAAGTCCAGGCTGGGCTTTGCGCCGATGAGGTGTGCCGAAGTTTAGGGAATTTTTTCAGGTTGAAGGATGATTGTAGAGGTATTAGGATTTTGTTTTTGCTCTCTAAACAGAGAGGCAAAAGTGATCCATATTGTTGGAATTCAATTTGTTTCTTTTTTTTTTTTTTTTTGGGTGTGTTTTTTAGGCTCAGGATAACTCTCAACTCATACTTGTTACAAATAAGAAGGAAAATATTAAAGCGAAGGCAATTTTCAATCAACACTCTTGTTCTTCAGTACTGTTTGATTCAATGACTAATCTTGACGTTTTTTGCTCGACGACATAAATTTGCTACCTGAAATCGAATTCATGTCTTCTCGATCAAACAGAGAACATGAAGTCATCTGTTCTTATTTTCAATGTTTCCTTCTCTTCTGATCAAATGTTTGTCCTGTTTACTTGAGCTCAAAAAGGAAGCTGTTCGCCCTGTCAATTTTTTCTGGATCTAGATTTCATATTGATGTGTATCAGATAACCGATTCTACTTCACCGTATGGGCTGTTTGGTTAGGGTGGAAGTGAGGAAGTGAGAAAATAGTAATAGTTTCCTTTGAAACTTGAGAATTGGTTAGCAAGTTTTTCGGTGTTTGGATGTTGTTGGAAAATATGGTTTGAAAAATTTTATGTTATGTCTTTTCTGATATTTGGATGGTCATATGGAAGTGAAAATGAAAAAGTTCACCACAAAGTAGACCACAAAATAATAATAAAATAAAATTAATTAAGAAAAATAAAAATTAGATTGTAATTAGAATACAAGTGAGATTTACATGATCACATAATTAACTATTTTGAGCTATATCTTATTACAAATGAGATTTACATGACCATTAACTGTAGTACCTAAAAGTGAGGAAATGGTTGTGTAAAAGAGAAAAAGAGAGAAGAAAAAGGGGTTTTCTCATTTTTCTTTTCTGGTACTTGAATAGATATGAAAAATGAAAAAATGAGAAATGATAATTCCCTATTTTCTTACTTCCGCCCACTTCCTTGAATCCAAACGGCCCATATAGATGAAATCTGTCACTGCAATGAAGTGAATCTAGTGAACGAAAACAACCATTCTATCGCTGTCTTGGTGACTAGATTCAACGACTCCAGGTAAATGAAATCAGCCAAATGTTATGTTCCTGAGCTCTCGAGTGTTTGGACTGTGTTTTCTCTGGCCGCATTCTAAGTATCCTTTCTGGACTTGGTAGCAGTTGAACAAGTCAGATTGCCTTGTAAAAATCTTGTGGAAACTCAGAGTCTTGCACAAACTCCAGTTACAGTTTTGATTGGGTCACTGCAGGTCTGGAGATTTGAATCCGGACATCAACGGCGAAGACCGAACTGCCTTGAAGTGAACGCAGGGATATTCATTACAAACAAAATTAACATGTAAACTCGTGGTTAGGATGTTTTACGTGTAGTTAAGTCTAGAATTTCCGCTATTATTTCAGTTTGAATGGAACGGCTCTCTGTGTGGAACAGAGACTTCTTGATGGCAAATTCATCGAGATTGTCATCTTCGAAAAACTAGTAACAGATCTTTACTCTCATTAGTGTAGAAATCAATCTCAACATTTACTTTGTAAGTAAACTGAGTATGCTGGTCGTAAGATCTGAAAGCATAGTCAATCTTTTCAATGGCTCGTGACATGCCATAATAATTCCTTAAAAGTTTAAATATGAGAACTCATCATCCATGATTTTTTATTAAACAAAAAATCCATTATTTAGCCCATAATAATGATTCCGGCTTTAGCGCCATAATGTATGTTAGTTTCCTCTCAAAGTTCAAAATAATTTAGAAACCATATATACACATATATATATACATATATGTGTGTAGAGGGGGGCGAGAGAGAGACTTGTGTCCTTTCAAAAGGATTTGAGCCCGAATCCTTCTCACTCAATTCAGCCCGTCGACATTCGAATACAAGATCCACTCGCTTGAAGTTGATTTATATTATTTCAATTATGTATAAACTAAAAATCAAGTGTTTTGAATATTTTTTTGCCCATCCATCAAGCGGCACAAAATGGAAGACCGAAAGTAGTGAGTTGGTTAGATTTATGTCTTTAAACATAAAAATTCTCGAATATATATATATATATATATATATATATATATATATATATATATATATATATATATATATATATATATATATAGAGAGAGAGAGAGAGAGAGAGAGAGAGAGAGAGAGAGACTTGTGTCATTCCGGAAGGATTCGCGACCGAATCCTTCCCATCCAAATATAACCCTACAACATCCGAATGCATGATCCATTCCGTTGAAATTGATCTACATTATTTCAAGTAGCTAAAAATCAAAATTCATGTATTTAAAATATTTTTTGCCTATCCATCAAGTAGGTGAAAAATAGACGGCTGAAATAGTTAGTTGGCTAGTTTAAACAATGTGAAAATTTTGAAATCTAATAAAAATTAGTGTGTGACGGTTTTTATGTGTTTAGACTATAATGAAATGGTCAAATCGAGAATTTGTATGTCTATAGACAGAGATCTAAGTAATATGTTATTTTCGGCCGTCAATTTTGCGCCTACATGATGGAAGGGCAAAAAGTATTCAAAATACATGATTTTTTTATTTTTTTAGCTTTTCTTTTGAAAGGCAAGTTCCAGGTATCCCAGATTGCACTCACTCTATTAGAGATAAATCCCCGTGATCAACTGGGCTCCAGACTAATCGCAGGTATCCACGTGACGTACTCGAGCTACTGGTTATTAGAAAGCAAACCCAGTGCCTTAGTGCCTTCACACACCCAGTGAAGGTTTTGAAACTGTGACCTCTTGGAATGAATCCAAGAGGCCAAGCCACTCTGCCAACCCCCGCGGATGATTTTTAGCTACTTGAAATATGTAGACCAACTTCAACAGAGTGGATCTTACATTCGGTTGTCATAAGATTGTATTTGAGTGAAAAGGATTCGCCTCGAATCCTTCTCGAATGACGCAAGTCTCTCTCTAAGTTGATCTACATTATTTCAAGTAACTAAAAATAAAAAATTATATATTTTAAATATTTTTTTCTCATCCATCAAGTAGGCGCAAAATAGACGGCCAAAATAATAAGTTAGTTGCTTTAACGATGTAGAATATTTGAAATCAAACAACAATTGGTATGTGAGAGTTTTTAAGTGTTTAAATCATGATGAAATAGTCGGATCGAGAATTTGTATGTCTAAAGATGTAGATCTAACCAATATATTATTTTCGACTGTCTATTTTGTGCCTACTTGATGTATGGATAAAAAGTATTCAAAATACATGATTTTTTGATTTTTAATTGCTTGAAATAATGTAGATCGAATTTCAACATAGTGGATCTTGCATTTTAGGGTATTTGAGTGAGAAGGATTCGGTCTCAAATCCTTTCGGAATGACACAAGTCTATTCAAGTAATTAAAAATCAAAAATCATGTAATGAAAAATGACCAAGAAGGAGAAAATTTATCAACGAGATAAGACACCTTTTAATCTTCAGAGAATTTGTTTATTTGAGATTGAAGGAGTTGAATAAAATCTTGAAATTCATGAAGTAGATAATTAATTGATTTGTTATCAATCATCACGAACTTGTTGAAGGAGGGGGTAAATCGATCGATTCTGGCATCATCGATGTCGTATTCTTCGTCGAGTGCCTCCCATTCTTCTTTGATACTTTTGAACTTGTAATAAATGTCATATAAATTGTATGTTAAAAATTTAATGGAGATAATGATAGTTTATCTTCTTAGGTTTCAAATAGTAGTGAGAGGAGGAAGGGGTTGTAGAAGGAGTTTCAGCAGATGAATATTCAACATGTGACGATTTAGGAGAAGGTGCAGGAATGATATCATCTATGAATGAAATGAGACTTAAAGTGTGTTGGCCCAAGGCCTTTAACCTTAGTTTTGATTTTGATGAAATTCATGAGGTTATTTTTTACTAATAAACTTTTACTAGATAAGTTTTAGGAAAATCAAAGAAATGATTAGCTTCACCCATGGCTCCTGTAATACCCCGTTCCCGGAATACGTACTTAGTTGCGTATTCAGATTTTCGGTCGTATTTTTTCGATTTGTTTCCTATATTTATTCTGTATTATGAATTCCTTATATGATTGTTTTGTCTTGGATTTGGATTCGTGGTCTTGGAGTCAGCCCTAGTCTGAACCGAAGGCCCGATCCTAGAGTATTACTCGATTTAGACATTCTGATAATTAGAATTGACCGATTTTAGTTTTAAATATCATTTTCCAATATTATATATTTTCTATGATTTTCTAGATTTTTCTGGAATTAAAATGAATTTCTTCAAAACCGGTGTCGGCCAGTGCCGCTGACCGATTCCTGGATTTTTAATTCTCAAACCACTTGGAATTTCTAGAAGGTCCTTTAGGCATTATTTCTTAGAATCACATTTCTTACCTACATACTTTTTCTGAGGATTTTTGGATTTTATGAAAATTCCACCGGAGTCGGTAGATAATTGGTTCCGGGATTTTTAGTTTTAAAACTATAAAGTATTTCTTCAAACGGATTTCACTATTGGTCTTTACATATTATTATTGATTTTTGGTAATTATTTCGGGCCGTTCCGAGATACTTGAATTTCGGACGATTCCGGTGTTTTCCCGAAAGATTTCAGCATCCGCAACTGAATCCCGGGAATCCGCCACTTCCATTATTTTCATCTCCTTCCCAAGAAAATATCTTCTCATTATAATTTATTTTCCTTTTTCCTTTTCCTTTATTTCTTTCCTTCCTCCACTAACCAAAGCCTTTTCCAATTTTCCAATAATTCCAATTTTCCACATAATCCCACTCACTTTCACCTAATCCTTTTTAAATCCCACTCATTCTCTCTCTCCCCCATGGCCGGCCAAATGGCCAAGTGAGGGACACCTCACCTCCCCACTTTACAAAAACCCCCCTCTCTTCTATCATATTTGCACCTCCTTCACAAAAGTCAAAACCTATAAATACTTTTCCTCTCCTTTCTTTATTCATTCTCACTTCAACTTTCTCTTTCTTCTCTTCTCTTCTCTTCTCTTCTCTTCACCAAAGCCCTAGCCTTCACCATCTCCAATTCCTCTTCATCTCCACCACCTCAACACCTACTCCAACACTTTAGCTTCATCTTCTTCCTCCTTCATCACCATGGAAGCAACCACAAGGGCATCAACAACACCACCAAGGTCATCAACTCTACCAAAACCCCAACTTCTTCTTCATCATCAACTTCCATCACCACCACCATCACTCCATCACCTTGTGCTTCTTTAGGTAAGTATTCTTCATCACCAAGACTTGATTTATTTCCTAGTATACCTAAGTTTACATATCATGTTCACTTGTGTCTTCAATCCATGATTATTTGGTCATCAAACACAAAACCCCCAAAATCTGTTCTGTATGCTGTTTCCAGTCGATTAGTCGACTAGACCTATAGATTAGTCGACTAGAAACCCTAGCTGAAACGTAACCTTTTCTGGAACACAGTTTTAGTCGACTTAGGTTATTTATTAGTCGACTAGAAACCTCGATTAGTCGACTACTCCTTTGACCCTAGTCGACTAACCTTTTCTGAAACAGAACCCCAACTCTCTGGAACCCAGTTTTAGTCGACTATACCAGACTGTTAGTCGACTTGAGTCCACTAGTAGTCGACTACTCTCCCACCCTAGTCGACTAACTTTGGCTGTTTGTCTTAGTTGATTTCTTTCTTGAGTATGAACCTTATCCTCTAGACTTATATCATATATTGGTATTGCTTGACTTGTCTCTTGACAAACATCATCTTACCTTCTCTCCTTCTCTCTCCTCTTCACTCTACATATTTATATCACAGGTTATGGCGCATCCCGAGCTTCCGTGGATTTTGGATCTTTTGGCATATTGGTGGTTTAGGCGAGTAGTCTCGCTCTTCGCTCTTCTCTATTTGATATCCCGTTTCGTCGGGACGATAAGTATTTCGCTTCTTATTTCCATATTCATGTTTGCCCTGCAATTGCTTATATTATGGTAGCTTCATCTTGTACTTGTGCCATGCTATTGATATGCTTGCTTCTTTATCATATACCATGCGTGGCCGACCCTTCGTGGTCGTTGGACTTTGAGTCACTTCCATGTTACCACTTGTCATTACTCTGACCTGTCAGTTACATGCTTCCTTTTAACACATGTATATCACTTGGTAACCGTGTTATCACCTGACCACCTGACATGCCATTATTTGGCAAGACTCTATTGTTATGACCATGACTTACCCGACTATTATCAATCCTTTGATATGCTTAGTTGTTTATTAAATATCATCACCCTGTCATGCTATCACTTGACACCCAGCATGATATACTTGACTTGTGATTATCACCTTTACGGGAACCTTACTTTATTATCCTGTATCATGATCAGTGACTTGTTTTCCTGCTTTACATGCAGTGACCTGACTATATAGTACTTATGTACTCCTGAATTCCTGATCATGTCCATCTCCTGTTTTTCCCGTAAAGTGATAATTAAACTATTGAATCCTAAAAAGGACCAACTTGTATTGGGTCGGGGGAAACATGCGGATATCAATATGTGTTCGTGTTTACAGTGGCTTTTAGGAATGTTGTGCAACTACATGTTCCGGTCTGACCTGTGGGCCTCCAGGGGACCGAGGGGAGAGCTGGCTCCCTCATTACTGGTACCATCATGATAAGGGCATGCATAAGTCCCTCCTGTTTAGCCTTGCGGCTGGCTTCCGTTTCCATGCAACGGAACAATCCTGGACCGTTGTCCCGGGCATGTACGGGACCCACTGTAAACATAGTTCGTTGATACCCCCGCTAGTTTCCAATAACAACCTTGCTTTACTCGGATATGGATCTATGTGCGTTGGGACGCTAGTTCACATAGCTAGATATCAGGGTAAGACGAGTAATAATAAAGTGTCATAATAACCGGCTCTTTAAGTTGTAAGTAGAGGTATGTGGAATGGGACGCATACCAAAGCCTGCAACTTAAACGGCTATGAATCTGTGATGTGCCTTACCGTATTTGCTTTTCCCGGACTTTATATCGGATTTTATGTTTTATGAGTATTATGTTATAACTACCTGGTAGCTCGGATTGGTTTTATTCGGATTTCCTGTTTTATGATTCTCATGCCATGTCTATTCTTACCTGCTCTATCCTATCTGCCTCCTGAGTATTTCCTACTTGATATATATGCATTATTGTACTCACCCTGCTTCACCACTTGGTTTTCCTTCTACACTCGCCTGGGGAGTATTATTTGACTCCCCTGGATCCTCACGTCCAGGTCTTGGAGGTAGGAGCGTGTGTTCAGAGTAATGCAGCGGTAGCGTGGATCTTCAGCCGACCTTTCGGAGCTCCATCCTTCCAGACCCCCTTGTGCCTCTCGAGTTTTCCCTTAGCAAACTCGTGAGTGCCCTTTTATACTTTTCATACTTGTACTTCTTTGTATACTTGTATGCGAGTCCCCTTTTTATACTGTTCATTCATGTATATTCTTTGTACTCCCGCATTTGCGCATATTAGTGATATGATATTCATGTAATATTGTAATCACTCTGGTGATAATTCTGTAATTGTATATATGTGTTGGAATGTATAATGCACCATTTGCTTCCGTACTCTGATTCTTGTCTGTACTGATGCTTAGCGTATATACGGGAGGGTAGTTCTGACCTACGTATATACGTTGCAGTGACGTCCCCGTATCCGTGGAATCGGGGCGTTACAGGTTGGTATCAGAGCATAGGTCAACTTAGGCTCGTCAGAGCTTAGGTCAGCTTAGGCTCTAACCTCCTCAGTACGTCCAGAAGGCAAATCAATGGTAAAGAGATTTGCAACTGGAATACATGAGTCTTGGTTATACATTCCAACTGCAAGTGCAGAGTTATCTATTTCTTGACTATCTTTCCTTTGATTTCAAATCCCTCCTTGACTATCTTTCCTTTGATTCCTAAATCCTTCCTATCCTTTCCCTGTTTTGGTTTTATGAAGCCTTATACTATTTTAAGATATGACTAGACTAGAGAGGTAGTGGCTGGTTCAGAAGGAAGCTATTATGTGATCTCTTCGGCCAATTCTATGAAGCTTGGTATTCTCCAGATCGATCTTGATCTGGCTATCTTTCAGAGGACAGCAGTCGGATTCTTAATTATCGGTCTTCTTTATTATGCTCAGGATTTTCGGGGTTTTCTTCATTACACAGCCACGACATCATCAGTATTCATTTATTTCACAGCCACGACATCATCAGTATTATTCAGCATTATTCTAAAGATTTATTACACAGCCACGACATCATCAGCCGGAAATGCAGAGTATGATTATTATTCAGTTGACTTGAGAGCCCTACCTGTAGTGCTTCATATCTTAATTGGTATAGATTCCACCCTTGTTCCCTTTGTGTTCAATTCACCCCTTAACGAAATTGCGAGGACGCAATTTTTGTAAGGTGGGTGGATTGTAATACCCCGTTCCCGGAATACGTACTTAGTTGCGTATTCAGATTTTCGGTCGTATTTTTTCGATTTGTTTCCTGTATTTATTCTGTATTATGAATTCCTTATATGATTGTTTTGTCTTGGATTTGGATTCGTGGTCTTGGAGTCAGCCCTAGTCTGAACCGAAGGCCCGATCCTAGAGTATTACTCGATTTAGACATTCTGATAATTAGAATTGACCGATTTTAGTTTTAAATATCATTTTCCAATATTATATATTTTCTATGATTTTCTAGATTTTTCTGGAATTAAAATGAATTTCTTCAAAACCGGTGTCGGCCAGTGCCGCTGACCGATTCCTGGATTTTTAATTCTCAAACCACTTGGAATTTCTAGAAGGTCCTTTAGGCATTATTTCTTAGAATCACATTTCTTACCTACATACTTTTTCTGAGGATTTTTGAATTTTATGAAAATTCCACAGGAGTCGGTAGATAATTGGTTCCGGGATTTTTAGTTTTAAAATTATAAAGTATTTCTTCAAACGGATTTCACTATTGGTCTTTACATATTATTATTGATTTTTGGTAATTATTTCGGGCCGTTCCGAGATACTTGAATTTCGGACGATTCCGGTGTTTTCCCGAAAGATTTCAGCATCCGCAACTGAATCCCGGGAATCCGCCACTTCCATTATTTTCATCTCCTTCCCAAGAAAATATCTTCTCATTATAATTTATTTTCCTTTTTCCTTTTCCTTTATTTCTTTCCTTCCTCCACTAACCAAAGCCTTTTCCATTTTCCAATAATTCCAATTTTCCACATAATCCCACTCACTTTCACCTAATCCTTTTTAAATCCCACTCATTCTCTCTCTCCCCCATGGCCGGCCAAATGGCCAAGTGAGGGACACCTCACCTCCCCACTTTACAAAAACCCCCCTCTCTTCTATCATATTTGCACCTCCTTCACAAAAGTCAAAACCTATAAATACTTTTCCTCTCCTTTCTTTATTCATTCTCACTTCAACTTTCTCTTTCTTCTCTTCTCTTCTCTTCTCTTCTCTTCACCAAAGCCCTAGCCTTCACCATCTCCAATTTCTCTTCATCTCCACCACCTCAACACCTACTCCAACACTTTAGCTTCATCTTCTTCCTCCTTCATCACCATGGAAGCAACCACAAGGGCATCAACAACACCACCAAGGTCATCAACTCTACCAAAACCCCAACTTCTTCTTCATCATCAACTTTCATCACCACCACCATCACTCCATCACCTTGTGCTTCTCTTAGGTAAGTATTCTTCATCACCAAGACTTGATTTATTTCCTAGTATACCTAAGTTTACATATCATGTTCACTTGTGTCTTCAATCCATGATTATTTGGTCATCAAACACAAAACCCCCAAAATCTGTTCTGTATGCTGTTTCCAGTCGATTAGTCGACTAGACCTATAGATTAGTCGACTAGAAAACCCTAGCTGAAACGTAACCTTTTCTGGAACACAGTTTTAGTCGACTTAGGTTATTTATTAGTCGACTAGAAACCTCGATTAGTCGACTACTCCTTTGACCCTAGTCGACTAACCTTTTCTGAAACAGAACCCCAACTCTCTGGAACCCAGTTTTAGTCGACTATACCAGACTGTTAGTCGACTTGAGTCCACTAGTAGTCGACTACTCTCCCACCCTAGTCGACTAACTTTGGCTGTTTGTCTTAGTTGATTTCTTTCTTGAGTATGAACCTTATCCTCTAGACTTATATCATATATTGGTATTGCTTGACTTGTCTCTTGACAAACATCATCTTACCTTCTCTCCTTCTCTCTCCTCTTCACTCTACATATTTATATCACAGGTTATGGCGCATCCCGAGCTTCCGTGAATTTTGGATCTTTTGGCATATTGGTGGTTTAGGCGAGTAGTCTCGCTCTTCGCTCTTCTCTATTTGATATCCCGTTTCGTCGGGACGATAAGTATTTCGCTTCTTATTTCCATATTCATGTTTGCCCTGCAATTGCTTATATTATGGTAGCTTCATCTTGTACTTGTGCCATGCTATTGATATGCTTGCTTCTTTATCATATACCATGCGTGGCCGACCCTTCGTGGTCGTTGGACTTTGAGTCACTTCCATGTTACCACTTGTCATTACTCTGACCTGTCAGTTACATGCTTCCTTTTAACACATGTATATCACTTGGTAACCGTGTTATCACCTGACCACCTGACATGCCATTATTTGGCAAGACTCTATTGTTATGACCATGACTTACCCGACTATTATCAATCCTTTGATATGCTTGGTTGTTTATTAAATATCATCACCCTGTCATGCTATCACTTGACACCCAGCATGATATACTTGACTTGTGATTATCACCTTTACGGGAACCTTACTTTATTATCCTGTATCATGATCAGTGACTTGTTTTCCTGCTTTACATGCAGTGACCTGACTATATAGTACTTATGTACTCCTGAATTCCTGATCATGTCCATCTCCTGTTTTTCCCGTAAAGTGATAATTAAACTATTGAATCCTAAAAAGGACCAACTTGTATTGGGTCGGGGGAAACATGCGGATATCAATATGTGTTCGTGTTTACAGTGGCTTTTAGGAATGTTGTGCAACTACATGTTCCGGTCTGACCTGTGGGCCTCCAGGGGACCGAGGGGAGAGCTAACTCCCTCATTACTGGTACCATCATGATAAGGGCATGCATAAGTCCCTCCTGTTTAGCCTTGCGGCTGGCTTCCGTTTCCATGCAACGGAACAATCCTGGACCGTTGTCCCGGGCATGTACGGGACCCACTGTAAACATAGTTCGTTGATACCCCCGCTAGTTTCCAATAACAACCTTGCTTTACTCGGATATGGATCTATGTGCGTTGGGACGCTAGTTCACATAGCTAGATATCAGGGTAAGACGAGTAATAATAAAGTGTCATAATAACCGGCTCTTTAAGTTGTAAGTAGAGGTATGTGGAATGGGACGCATACCAAAGCCTGCAACTTAAACGGCTATGAATCTGTGATGTGCCTTACCGTATTTGCTTTTCCCGGACTTTATATCGGATTTTATGTTTTATGAGTATTATGTTATAACTACCTGGTAGCTCGGATTGGTTTTATTCGGATTTCCTGTTTTATGATTCTCATGCCATGTCTATTCTTACCTGCTCTATCCTATCTGCCTCCTGAGTATTTCTACTTGATATATATGCATTATTGTACTCACCCTGCTTCACCACTTGGTTTTCCTTCTACACTCGCCTGGGGAGTATTATTTGACTCCCCTGGATCCTCACGTCCAGGTCTTGGAGGTAGGAGCGTGTGTTCAGAGTAATGCAGCGGTAGCGTGGATCTTCAGCCGACCTTTCGGAGCTCCATCCTTCCAGACCCCCTTGTGCCTCTCGAGTTTTCCCTTAGCAAACTCGTGAGTGCCCTTTTATACTTTTCATACTTGTACTTCTTTGTATACTTGTATGCGAGTCCCCTTTTTATACTGTTCATTCATGTATATTCTTTGTACTCCCGCATTTGCGCATATTAGTGATATGATATTCATGTAATATTGTAATCACTCTGGTGATAATTCTGTAATTGTATATATGTGTTGGAATGTATAATGCACCATTTGCTTCCGTACTCTGATTCTTGTCTGTACTGATGCTTAGCGTATATACGGGAGGGTAGTTCTGACCTACGTATATACGTTGCAGTGACGTCCCCGTATCCGTGGAATCGGGGCGTTACAGCTCCCAAATTTGAAAGCTATTATCTAAGAGATTCAAACAGTCTAAAGCATCAAGAGTACTCATAACACTCAAGATTGGAGGCTAGCTCGAAGATTAAAGAAGGATGAAGAAAGTAGAAGTGTAGAACAGAAGAATTTATTTTTACTTTTATCAATGTAAGATTTAGTTTATTAAAACCAATTTAGATGATATAGAAGCTCATGCGTTACACGCACACGCATCAATACTTTGATGTGTTTTGATTCTAAAATTTCTTGAAAAGAATTTTTGTTTTTGAATTGTATTTCAAAACATTTTTTTTGGAAAAATAGATTTTACAAAAAAGAATTTCCTATTTTACAAAAAACAAGTTCTACATTTTGAATTTGTGTTGATCTAGTATCACACATGTTTTAAGCTTCAAATATATTTATGAACTCTGTATTTTAAAAGGAATTCAAAGTATTTTATGGAAAAATTATAACTTTTAGAATATTTTTGTATTGTGTTTTTTAACTTTCGTCACCCGATCGCACAGTCGACTGCTGGTAGAGCTAAATTGCTCTATCGATCGACCAGATAATCGACCATTTATGCACGATATGCACAAGTTTGAACTTGTGCACATCAGTCGACCGCCGGTAAACCGTATGCAGTGGTCAATGTTTTGTCTTGGGCCGATCGACCGCCCGATCGACCATCATCCCCCAATGGTCAGAAATTCGATCATTGGCGGTCGACCACCCGGTCGACCGATAGACTATTTAAGCATGGATTATACCCCAAAGGGCTATATTTAGCCTTGTCTTTTTCTGAGCTAATCCTTAAAGACTATTTTAGGTTTAATTTCTCTCTTGGACCTCTATAAATAGGGGTACACTGTTTTAAACCCAAAGGATTCTTTCAACAATATTTTGAAAAATATTTGAGATAAATTTTTGAATTTTTTTTTAAAGAAATTTCATATTGAGCTACATTTCTGCATCCCACTCTTTTAAAGCTTTGCTCTCACTCTCAAAATCCTCTAAACTTCACTACTCACAGCACGGAGCTTCTACATCTCCACATTGGTTTTAGGAATTTATTGTGAGCCATTTTTGGTGATCAAGAAGAATATCACCCCTAGTCGTATTCGTGTTGTAGAGGTTGCGGCCTCAACGAGGTTGCGGTTTCGTGATTGTAAGGTATTGCGGCACCAAGTAGAAGGACTTGTGGGTTTGGGTGTTCTAATGAGAACTTGTAGAGAAGTGATCTTGCGGGATTAAGCATAATAGAAAACCTTCATCGCGGTGAAGGCAGGGACGTAGAGTAATAGCTCGAACCTCGAAACGAATGCCCGTGTTTGCGATTGCTTTCTCTCACTTTCTCTATCTCTACTCACTCCTTTAATTTACACTGTGCAATTTCTTTGAAGTATTTTATTGCTTAATATTGTATGTTTTGATAGATAGTTTTTATTCCACATTATTTGTCATATTGCTATAGCCATCACCTATTCACCTCCTCTAGGTGACGAGTGATGGTCATTCTGAAAGAAAGATTCCTACTCGGAATTAGGAGATGCTCAGAAAATATGAAATGATGATGAGTTTGGGAATATTAACTTTAATGTCTTTTAAAAGACAATAGAATAAGAGTGGAGCACAACGCGGGCATGACTATATTCCCCGGATTTTGAGAGGAGATTATAAAACACAATCTTGGTAAGGACTTAGACGAGAAGTGTGTAGTACTTCACCTCCTCATTCCTTACCAAAGTTGGGTTATCATCATAAAGCAAGCGAGAGGCGGTGAGAGCAGTCTCACCGTTAGGGTACTCAAAATCATTAAAATCAATGTTAAAAATATCCACACTCTCACAAGACAAATGAATAACTCGAGCGAATCCTTCAAGCGAGATGTTAATGTCAACATTTTTAACACAAGATCGGATCATATTATCATGGAAGGAAAGATTTGAATAGAAAAATTGGACAAGCGTGGGATAAATCGGATCTTTGATAGTAACAAAGAATTCCAGAGAACTGGTTCTTAGAATACTATCAAGATGGAGATGCTCAGAGTCAGCGAGCACAACTGAAGGACCAGAAGTTATATGTTTTTTGCATATAATTAAATGTTTGAACCTAGCATTTTCAGATACAAACATAGAAGAGGATTTATATCTGAAAGATTCTATGTTTTCAAAAAGGAAAGCCAAAAGGAGATTCACATCACAAAAATCTTCTCAGTGGCAGCGGTGAAACTCAGAGACAAATTAACTAACTGATTCAAGATAGCAGTATATGGGTCCGCGGATGAAGCGGAGGAACCAGAAGCAAATTATTGTGGAGGCTGCACTGGAGGGGTTTGAGCATGAGCACGAGTGCCCGCTTTCATTCTCTTGAGGAGAGTGCTATCAATATCGACAGAGAGAGCAAGGACTTTCTCGCTGGAAAAATCAACTTTAAAATGTTTAAACAGACGAGTGATGATCATTCTGAAAGGAAAGCTTGCACTTGGGTGGTCAAATAAACAGAAATTCAATTAAAAACAAAGAGTTGAAAAGAGTGGGGACAAAAATAATGGAAGAAGATTTTGGTCAAATGTTGGCTTCAGACTGCAGCTGCTAGAAAAAGGCTCAGAGCCCAGTGGAGACATTCCCTGCCTTCAATGGCAGTGGCAAGGACTGAATTTAAGTCTCCTTTTTAATGAAGTGCAAGGTTAGTAGCAGTAGAAAGAAGCATAAACACACAAAGCATTTAATTCTCATTGAAAGATCATGTTGTCTTATAGAATAATTAATATTTCTCTAATGTTAATCTAGTAATTACAAAAAGTTTAGTCATTGATGTTGGGCTAGTATTAGCTGACCGTACAATGTGATTTGGTATTGAAGTATTAGTCCACTTGATGGTGAACATTTTAATAGCTTTCACATGTGAATACAATCAGAGCATATGCTGGTAATGGTCTTGAGTACTTATTCTGATATTTTCTCTTGTTGTGATTGTGGACTTCTGATACAAAAAATGACAAGTGAAAATAGAAATAGCAATTATAAGTTCACATATATAAAGAAGACAGCACACCGGTATTTAACGTGATTCGATCAATGTGATCTACGTTTACATGAAAAAACAGTAAGAAAAATCTACGAATCAAAAGGAGAGAGTACAAAAAGATTACTCACCCAAACCCAGAAAACCCAACTACACTAGGGTTTAATGAAAGGAACATAAATGATAAAAGAAAAGAGAGAATAATACAATAGTTTATTTATAGCTCTGTCGTTCCCTCTTCCTTACATCTAATCTCATGTAATGACATGCTTATTTATAGTCAAAAAAAATTGCTGAACTTCGCAGCAATCACCTTACACACATTTTTCATGAATAATGTATCAATCATGCTGCCACCATTTAAGTAAAAAATGGTGAGCTAAAAACAGTAGCTTGAACTTTCACATGGGCTAAGTTCTCATTTGTTTGTATTCAAGACATATCAACATCTACTTATTCACAAGCTAATTCAAGAAAGCATTTATAGATATTTTTCTCCAGAAATTGATTATAAATTAGCCAACTGAAATTTTCATACCTAGTAAAATAAATTTTATGTGAGGCAAAATTCTCTCTCGAGTCACAACCCATCATTTTGGCCCAACTCAAGCTAGTCGTTTTTCTTCCAAACTTTCAGTTTTGATGTAATATGTTTCCATTCATTTTTGATGGGAAATTATCTTTCGACGAGTGTTGAAAATACTTCTTAGGTTTGTGTCTCGTATACAATCAAAATGCACCTAAATATTTAGAGGAGTAATCAAAAGTTTGGTCCCATGCTACAAAATATGTGATTGGGATTCAAAGACCTAATGGATTGATTTTTTACGTCAAAATAATCTTCAGTCTAATGCTAATATATGCACGTTTAAACTATTTTTGCTGCCATAAATTGGTAATATTTAAAAAGATTAAGGAGATTTGTAGTTGAGCAATGACAAATCAGGCTCGAATTAGCTCCAACGCGTGAAGGATCGGTGATGGTTCTTCATGTTGTGGGCCGTCCATCACAGTTGATGGATGGCCCAGAGTGAAAAAGAGAAAGAAAACGCGCTTTTGACATGTGCCAACAAAACGCGTTTTTTTTTTCTTCCGTCTCTCACTCCGGGTCGTCTATTAGCTGTGATGGACGACCCACAACGCGAAGGACCATCACTATGTCCTTCACGTATTGGAGCCAACTCGAACCCTGACAGGTCACCTTCATATTTAACATTTAGAGATTTTCAATAACCAAGGTACCAAAAAGTCCAAACATCTTGTTGAAAGCGGTCATCTGAGTCATTAATTGCTCAAATTCTAGTTTTATTGATAATCACATGAATGAGTTAACAATATTAACCATACTAAATGTTTAAACCCCATCTCAAGAAAAATGTTTTAAAATTGCCACACTGTTTCAATGAGAATTAGGCTCTTTGAACTTATTCCTTAAAAAAAAATGGTGAAAGAAGAGAGCACTGAGGGTATATTTTCTCTTCGTAAGTATTTTGTCTCAAACTGAATTAAAAAAGAAATGTTGGTCTTTTGCTGGGAGTCACTCGGGCCTTTACGCGGAATATTGACTCCAGTATAGAAATTGAGAACTAATTTGACACAAAAACTAAAGCTATTAAGTTATAAGTTTTATTTTATTTTCATTATTTTTTTATTCACTTTACCATATGAGTTTATTTTCACACATGAATATTTCAATAATCTCTCTTTTTCACGTGGGAATAAAATTTAATCATCAATACTTGGGCTGTGACTACCGAGGGATCTCGGTTGTAATTTCATCGCCGGGCGAAGAGACCTTGATCTCTCAGCAAGCAAGCCATCCGCAAAGTCCTTTTTCGAACAGCAAAATCAAAATATAGGGCTTGTTTGTTTTGCAAATTTGAGGGGTGGAATTCTGAAAAATCTACTGTAGCTAGCAGCTATCAACAGAGTGTGTTTGGTTGTTTCTTTGCTGGTGGGGAAAAAAATTCTTATGAGGTCTATTAAAATCATTGCGGTTGTACAACTATAGTGAGTTTGTAACAATCCTCGCGCGAGTGAAAGAAAACACTGTCTCCTTCACTGTAGCTGAAAAGGATTTCTGCTTGATTTGATAGTGGGGGCAGAAATCTAAAATTTGAGCTTTGTAACAAACAAGTATACAGTGTTAAGCAAGTATGTGCAACCGTTAAGTTCCATGATGCAAACTTAATGGAGTCCGTAAGGAAATATGCTTGACCTGCATAATGTTGGAAAGAGAGAATATTGCTAAGGAAGTTGACATGAATCGTCGAGGGGTCGTCGAGTGATCGCCGAGGAAGTCGACGACGAATGTAGCACCCCGTTCCCGGGATACATACCCTGATACGTATCCAATTTTTTTTTAATTATATTACTCAATTTTCTTTCTGTATGTGTCTTTGAGTTGTTATTACTTATACTTTTGAGCATCGGATCTGGATTCTCAGACCGAGAGTAAGCCCTGACCCGGACCGGGAACTCGATACCAGCCAGTAGCCCGATTTGACTTTCTGGTAGTCTGATTTGACCGATTTTAGTTTCAGAGACTGCTTTCTAATATTTTAGATTTTTCATGATTTTCTGAAATTTTCTGAAATTTTTCTGCAAAATCTCCAAAACCGGTGTCGGTCGGTATCGCTGACTGATTCCCGGATTTTTAGTTTTCAAATGGGTTTGAATTTTTAGAAATGACTTTCACAGTACTTCTTAGAATTTCATTTTCTATCTAAATACACTTTTTGAGATTTTTTTTAAATTTATCAAAATTTGACCGATTCTGGTGTCGGCCGGTATTGCCGGAAGATTCCAGGATTTTTAATTTGAAAACTACATCGAATTTCTCAAATCCGATTTCATCATGTATCTTAGAATAATATTTTCTATTTTTGAGAATTTTTCGGTACGTTTCTGAAACAGTCAAATTTTTGCCTTATTTAAATAATAATATTTTTATCGGCGATTTCTTTTCTGGCTTTTCCATCCTCTACTCTCCTACTTTATGCTACCAGAAATTTTAACAAATAAAGTAGATAATAATAAAAATTTTTAAACATTTTATTTTCTTTTCTTATATTTTTCCAATTTCCTTTTTTATTTCTTTTCAATTATTCACCTTGATAACTCCCCCCTTAATCCACGCCTTAACAGTCGCTAGCCGCCCGCCGCCTGCAGCCCGCCGACAGCCATGGGCTGCCGCAGCCCTACACCACCCCTACACCATCAATTCAATCCATTCCCTCATCCTCTATTAAACCATTCCATTTCAACACAAAATCCAAAAGAAAAATCAAAAGAAAATACTTCATCTTCCTCCTCCAAACAAACCCACTCACGCATCACTTCCACCGCCGCCTCCACCTTCACCACCACCACCTCCGGCCACTTCTAAAACACCCAAACAACTCCCCAACAACTCCTCTTCACAACACCACCTCATTCCACCACCAACAACCACCCACCACCTCCAATTTCTCCAAAACCCACCTCCATTACCACAACTCCATCTCCAAAATTCTCCATCACCACCACCAAATTCTTCATTCTAATCAACCCAACAACATCTCCTCTTCCTTCTCTACCTCCCTACAACTTCCAACCACCACAACTACCATCTTCCACCACCACCAAAACAACAACCAAAACAACCAAAAGAAACCCAACTCCACCTACCTCCCCTCCCCTTGGGAGAGACTCGCGCGCGCGCCCAGCTCACCGGCGGCCCTGCAGCCGCCGCCAGGCCGCCGGCGGCGGTGGCCGCCGGCCGATGGCCTCCTCCCTCCTCCGCTTTCTTTCTTTCTTCTTTTCTTCTTTCTTTCTTTCTTTCATTTCAAACCTTTCCATTCCCTAAATAAACACCATCATATCCTATCATTCCAAAAATAACCCTCTCTTTATTCCCTATTTTACTTCTCTTTTATTCAACTCTACCCCTTCCATTTTTATTTCTATTTCCCTTTTATAAACACCATATTTTTCTCCTTTTCTCTCTCTTCTTCTTTCTACAACTTTCTCTCTCATCTCTCTCTCCTCTCTCATTTTCCCTCTAATATTTATATAAATATTTTTAAATTATATATTTTAAAATACAATTTTGGGCTAGTGGATTCTCGTGCGGGTCGCCGACTTCCTGGACTTTTCACCGGTATTTTGCCCAGGTTTCAGGCGAGTGCTTACTACTTAATTAAAAATAATTACCCTTGTGTTTATAACAAGATATTGACATGTGGATATTTTAAAATACCTAGTACTTGCAATGATAACTTTAGTACATAATTGTCATATTTAATTTTGATAATTACCATGTTTAATTCCAATAATTGCCATGCTATATTTAATTCCGATAATTGTCATATTTAATTTTGATAATTGCCATGCTTAATTCCAATAATTGTCATGCTATATTTAATTCCGATAATTGTCATACTATATTTGATTCCGGTATTTACCTTGCTATAGTTGACACCGATATTTGCCATGCTACCCTTGACCCGTGACATCTGACTCTGGCACTTGGTATTTACACCGGCACTCGATATATGGACCCGTACTTGAGATATGACATACTTGACACCTGCATCTGACACACGGTATATGATATGTTTTTATGTGGTACAAATATCTGGACTTGACATCTTGACCCTTGACCGGACATTACTACCCTGAGACCTGTATTTACATGATATTTTCATGACTATCACTTCTACGGGGACTTGACATGACTATCATATTATTACCAGATATTTGGTACTCCTGTACTCCTGTATTCTTGAACCCCTGAAATAGGGAGGCTCCTGACATTACTCCTGATATTATTCTCCTGTTGACCCCCGTAATATGATAACCATGAATATAGATTACTGTGAATACCCATTGGACATTATCACTGGACAAATTATAATAAGTGGACAACTTACATCGGGATGGGGGAAATTGATGGGTATCGATATAGCTTCTGTGTTTATGGTGGCCATACATATGTTGTACAACTTCCTGTAGGATTCGACCTGGAGGCCACCAGGCGTTTCCGTGGGGTGTACTGGCACCCCTACTCCCTTGCCTGCCGGTTGTACCATAAGCCCCTGGGCCTATTCCTGTGGGAGCGGTGACATCCTATTCTTGTTCGGGCGTACAATAAGTCCCGGTACCTAGTGGTACGTTCCGGCTCAGTACCGGATACTCCTTGATCGTTGTCCCGGGCATGTACGGGACCCATTCTAAACATGGTTCGTCGTTCCCCATCAGTTTCCAATAACTTACTCTCGGATCTGTATGCTGAGGTATGTGGGATAGGACACATACCGACGTATACAAGTCAGACGAGTCTTAATAATTAATAATAACATGCTCCTGATATAGGACTAGCTATACTCTTGACTTATACTGCTCACCACTTATACCTGTGCTACTTTGTGAGATTACTCGATTGCTTCCATACTCTTACATTATTATTGTGAAGGTAAAGTCAGATTATATAAACTCAGATTACAGTGACGTGATGTACAGGGTATATATATGAGGGTTTCCTTGTTTGGATTATTCCTTCGACGTACTAATCTCGCGGATCGGTAATGTGGGCTTATATAACTGATTTCCTTGTAGTTACCTTACTTACTGTCTTATTTCATGTTCCTATATGGTTATATTCACGGTATACTTTTCATGTACACATGCATCTGTTATGCACGCCAGTTAGCTTTATATATGCACTCGCTGGGGTTGCTAACAACCCTGGATTCTCATGTCCAGATCTTGGAGTCTGGACCTTGGTGGCTTGGTTGTAGCTGATCAGAGCGCGCAGCGGATCCTCCCGTGGCGGTCAGAGTCGTCGCTGTAGTCCTTCCTTCCAGCTTTTCCCCTGGTTGGCTCCCGAGGTCCCTCTTGCTACTCGCGAGCATCTCGCTGTTTTTTTTATGCCTCTTCATGTATTATGTACTCTTGTACTTTCTGATGCTGTAACATTCATGAAATGTTGTATTATTCTTTATGATAACCATGTACTTGCGCTATTTCTGTTGGAATGTATGTACCACTGTGCTTCCGTCTCTGTTTCTTGCCTGTACTGATGCTTAGCGTGTATACGCGAGGGTATTTCTGACCTGCGTATATACGTCGCAGGGGCGTCCCCGTACCCGCCGGATCGGGGCGTCACAACGAAGACGAAGGGAAACAGCAGCAGAAGAAAGCAGCAGCAGCAGAACAGGCTCAGCGGTCGACCGGCCCGGTCGACCGCACGTGCACAGCGTGCACAGGGTCAGAGAGCGGTCGACCGCCCGGTCGACCGAAAAGCCTGACTGTAAGTACCCAATTCTCTGTTGGGCACCCGGTCGACCGGCCGGTCGACCGGTGGAAGGGTCGGTCGACCGCCCGGTCGACCGACAAGCGGGTGCGGGCTGCGAGTGCAGATTTGGAAATCTGTTTGTATTTAAGGAGTTGGCTGTTTTTTAGGGTTTATATATCTTGTAGAAGATCCTTGAGAAGAAAAAGGCTGGAGCTCTCTTGCATTCAAAGAGGCTGCTAGCCATTGTAATCATCTTCCAAGTAAATTAATCTCTCTTCTGATTGCCCTGAGGACGTAAGCGTTGAGGCCGAACCTCGTTAAATTGGTTGTTTGCGTGTGCTCTTTCTCCAGTGATTGTTTTTGTGCTGGTTGTGATTGTTCTTCGTGCGTGGGAGATTCAAGGAGTGATCCTCTATCGGGTTGTTGTCGTTGTTGGAGCACAACAAGTGGTATCAGAGCTTCCAGGTTTCGCTTGGGATTTCTGAAGATTCGGAGGGCTCAAGATCTGATCCGGTGGAGATCGTGTGTCGATCTCAGATCAGAGGTATTTGGTGTTCGTGGGATCGTGTGTCGATCTCAGGAGGACGCAAGGAGGGCTCGTGGAATCTGTGGTGGAATAGATCCGGAGAGAAACTCAATCTAGGGTTTCAAGGGAAAAGGTAAAAATCTAATTTTTATCTGAGTAGAGATCTATTTCCAGTTGATTGTTCTTCCGCATAGATAGAGGATCAATAAATCTCAATGGCAGAAGAAATTGTTTCGGCTAAGACAATGAATTCTCACCCGAGGATTGAAGTTGTCAAGTTCAACGGTACAAATAACTTCGGGATGTGGAGATGTGAGGTTATGGATGCGCTGAATGCATCGAACCTCGAGGACACTCTCCTATTGGAGAAGAAGAAGAGCACGACCACTGATGAAGAGTGGGCAAAGATGAACAGATCGGCATGTGGATTGATACGTTCATGTTTGTCGCAAGACATAAAATACCTTGCGCAACATGAAACGTCGGCGAAGAAACTGTGGGAAACCCTTGCGAAGAAATACCTGACTAAGAGTGTTGAGTCCAGGTTGCAGCTTAAGAGTAGGCTGTACAGTTTTCAAATGAAGAAGGGGAGCACAGTGAATGAGCACATCAACCGATATACGAAGCTTCTTACAGACTTGGTAAACGTGGATGTCATGATAGAAGAGGAAGATAAGGCGATCATCTTTCTGAACTCACTCCCGGCGGAGGAGTATGAGACATTCACTCTGACCTTCATCAATGGAAGGCAGACCTTGGATTATGATGAGGTGTCGTCTGCACTGACTAGTTATGAGACGAGGAAGAAGGAGAGACATCCTTCTAGGTCAAGCTCATCGGCGGAGGCACTGGAAGTAAGAGGCAGAGGTTCATCACGGAAGGGCAAGGAGGTGAGAGGAAGATCGAAGTCCAGGCCGGGTTTCAGGAATCTGAAGAGGGATCAGTGTGCCTTGTGCAAGGAATTAGGACACTGGAAAGCAGAATGCCCAAAGGCCAAAGGTAAGAAGGTGGAGTCAAAGACCGAGGCGAATCTCGCACAGGCGGATGGATCGGATGATGACTCTTCAGTGTTCTCTCTCTCGGTTACTACCCCTACTATTAGTAACTCAGATAGTGCTGAGTGGATCTTGGATAGCGGAGCCACCTATCATGTGTGCCCGAACAGGGCCTGGTTTTCTAGCCTTGAGAAGCTGGATGGATGTTACACGGTCATGGGGGATGACCATCCGTGTAATATAGAAGGGATGGGTACAGTTCGCATCAAGATGGATGATGGGATAGTTCGAGAGTTGAAGGAGGTGAGGTATGTACCTCAGCTCAAAAGGAATCTTATCTCAGTTGGCACTTTGGAAGCATCGGGCATGGTGATATCTGTTCGAGATGGCGATCTCAGGATGATCAAGGGCTCGATGGTGGTGATGAAGGGCGTCCGCCAAGGCAATCTCTATTACTTGAAGGGTAGTACGATGACAGGTCAGGTGGAGACTTCGAGTTCCTCAGATGATGGTGGCCCGGAGGTCTGGCAGGGAAAGGTCGGACAGGAAGAAGAAGAATCTTTGCGAGCTCCTGCAAAGAAGGAAATGGAAGGTGCTGCTACCTGCAATTTGGAAGGTGGACACAGCGTTCTGGACAAGAAGAAGGTGAGATCCAGCATCAGTACTCACTGTAATGAAGGTCTTCTTGATTGTGTTCACGTGTGCATAAGGGGACCTGCTAAGACGGCATCGCTTGGAGGTCACAGGTACTTTGTCTTATTTATTGATGGTTCATCTAGGCAGGTTTGGATATATCCCATGAGACAAAGGGGCGAAGCCCTAGATGTGTTGATGAAGTGGAGAGGAAGAATGGAGAGGCAGATAGGTAGGAAGATAAAGAAGCTTCATATTGGTAATGTTGGAAAGGACATGTACCAGTTCCTACGATTTGGCCAGAACACAGGTATTGCAACTCACTTCACAACAGGTACAGATGGGTTGGCTAAAGATGTAGTCCGTCCCTGGCTGGAGAAGGTTCGGATGTTGTTGTCTAATGCAGGATTAGACAGGTCGTTTTGGGCTGAGGCGACTGAGTATGCTAGCCATCTCATGAACAGATTGACTGCGATAGGAGGTAAAGCTCCATTGGATATTTGGTCTGGCGAAGCTGCTCAAGATCATTATTTGCTGCGGGAGTTTGGAAGTCCGGCCTACTTCAGTGCCAAGAATGGCAAGGTGAATCCGCGAGCAAAGAGTTTTGTCTATTTGGGCGTCAAGAGAAACAGTTACAGGTTGTGGGACCCGAAGACAAGAAGATCGTGATGAGCAGGCATGTCACTTTTGGAGAGACTTCAGTGTTGAAATCCACCGTCTCTCAGCAGGTGGAGAGGACGGAGACCAAAGAAGGATCGCAGCGGGTGGAGGTTGATGCTACTCCATTATCTCCAGTTGGTTCGGCATTAGAGGAGATTTCACCGGATGTGACACCGGGTGAAGATCGTGATACCAAGGTTGATGCTGAACAGGTTGAAGACATTGTTGAGGATGTCGAATTGTTTGCAGCTATTGGAACAAAGGTGAAACCACGCTTGTGGGGAAGAAACATGAATCTCAAGCTTGTGATCGTGACAAGCTGAAGTTGAAGGCCGTTGTTCTCCATGATGGTCGGGAAGAGGTTCATATGACTCGGTCAGACAGGTTCACTACTGCAAATGCAGGTACCATTGTTTGAGCTTGATGAAGCTCATCAAATGAACTACGGTTGGCTTGATCCTTTTAGGCAAAGGTACGTAGGCAGCCGTAAAGGCGCAGCCATTTGGTGATGCAACTCTTATGGAGCTATTTGGGTTCTCGAGAAGCTGTTTGGATCTTCACGTAGAGGTGAAGAGGTGTGGCCGTTTGGTGCTTCACGTAGAGGTGGAGAGGCTTCACGTAGAGGTGAAGCGTTGTGGCCAGTGGACTTCACGGAGAGGTGAGGTGTTGTGGTCTCGATGAACAGTTGATCTTCCGGTGAGAAGATGTTGAGCTTGCATAAGGAGTGATGTGCATTCAGTTGAAGCCGATCAATGTATGGTGGGCTCTACACAGACTTGGTGGACCGTCAGTGGAAGACAGGAAGACTAGATAGAGCTGGTCAGTTGGAGAGTCAGTGTTGGCTCGTGAGGAAGTCTTCGTGAGGTCGTGAAGTTGCGGAGTAGAAGCCATGTTGGTAATCGGCATGTATGGAAATTCTCCTAAGGTGAAGTGCATGGAAGGCATGTACGATATTTTCCAGTGGATAGCTGAGCTAAAGATTCCAAGCCGAGATCGTGTGTCGATTTCGCCGAGATCGTGTGTCGATTTCGTCCGGTGCGCGCAAGCCGAGATCGTGTGTCGATTTCGCCGAGATCGTGTGTCGATTTCACCAGGTGATAGACTGGGGTACGTTGGAGATCGGCTCATATTTGAAAAATCTTCGCCGAGGTGGAGAATTGTTGGAAAGAGAGAATATTGCTAAGGAAGTTGACATGAATCGTCGAGGGGTCGTCGAGTGATCGCCGAGGAAGTCGACGACGAAGACGAAGGGAAACAGCAGCAGAAGAAAGCAGCAGCAGCAGAATAGGCTCAGCGGTCGACCGGCCCGGTCGACCGCACGTGCACAGCGTGCACAGGGTCAGAGAGCAGTCGACCGCCCGGTCGACCGAAAAGCCTGACTGTAAGTACCCAACTCTCTGTTGGGCACCCGGTCGACCGGTCGGTCGACCGGTGGAAGGGTCGGTCGACCGCCCGGTCGACCGACAAGCGGGTGCGGGCTGCGAGTGCAGATTTGAAAATCTGTTTGTATTTAAGGAGTTGGCTGTTTTCTAGGGTTTATATATCTTGTAGAAGATCCTTGAGAAGAAAAAGGCTGGAGCTCTCTTGCATTCAAAGAGGCTGCTAGCCATTGTAATCATCTTCCAAGTAAATTAATCTCTCTTCTGATTGCCCCGAGGACGTAGGCGTTGAGGCCGAACCTCGTTAAATTGGTTGTTTGCGTGTGCTCTTTCTCCGGTGATTGTTTTTGTGCTGGTTGTGATTGTTCTTCGTGCGTGGGAGATTCAATGAGTGATCCTCTATCGGGTTGTTGTCGCTGTTGGGGCACAACACATAATTAGGCGAAATTTTTGAATATTCGCATCCCAAGAGCCGGTTAATCATTCACATATCTTCACAGTCCGCAAAAGTCAAACCGACAACTATAGGATCTATAATTTCATTATAGATACTATTTTTTCTTTAAAAATTAAGCCAAACATAGCCTTTCATGTTTGCATTGCAATTCAATCCCCAATGTTTTATGAATGAGTAATGTTATTTGTATTAATTTTTTATACTATATTATATTACTTTATGAATGAGACAGTCTAAAAGTGAAAAAAAATACTAAATTCACTTGATATTAATGCATTGCAACGTATCGAACAACGTCGAGAGACATCTAAGTTCACAAAGTATAATATGAATAAAATTATGAGTGTAGGCTACCAAGCACATGATTGAGAGAACGCCATTAATGCTCGCAATTTCTTCAAGCTCGTCTCAAGAAAATTGCTTCTTTATATTATTATAGAGTACACAAGCCTGTTTTAGGGAACACTGCATTGAAGAAACTTTGCATTTGCTGGAGGAATGATTTGCATGCCAAAAATGAGGCCAATAAGCTCGAGAGACGTGATTTTGATTGATGAATTTAAATGAGAGTAACATTCCTTGCAAGACAGTTTGTCTCCCATGTGAGGAAAATTTAAACGAGTCGTATCTTTGTACATTTTGAGGAAAATTTATTCTTGGGCCTTGGAATGTGGGCATATTTTTGGACACAATTGACCAAAGAATTTATGTATACAGAAGTTCCCCAGATCACTAAAACTAAACTATTTAAAAAACAATCCAATTGAATATTGCTCAAGCGTATTTCGCGTCCTTCCCTTGTGAGAGACTGTGGATTCGGATTTTCAATTTGAGGCGGGTGAGAAAATTTTTTGAACTGAAATTTGCAGGTGCATTAAGAGGCGTATTGATGCAAGAAATTTCGGTAAATTTGATAGTTTTGAGGTTCAAAACATCATATTTGTTTACACGTATTACGCGATCTTTTAACTTCACAATGTACGGGAGCCAATAGGTTCGACTAGCGGTTTCTGAAGGCTCACTCATGACATACGTAGACTGCACATGGAGGCTACTAGTAATTTCGTGGAGACTCTTATGATGGTTCATCAGTGTGCATCAGACGTTTCATTCTCCCTCATGAGAGTTTCTTTCCTCTGTTATGATATAGATTTCTTTTTTTACTTGGGCCATGATATAATTTTACTGGCCTTTCTTTAAAAAAAAAAAAAAAAAAAACAAAATAATTTCTGAATAAACAGTAGATATAAGTGATAAATAAGAGAATACTAAAAATTTAAGTCATAAAATTTCTCCAGTGTAAGATATCACATTGTTCGGGGAACCTAAGATGCTACCAGAGCATAGGATCGTCAACAGGGGCAAAGCTTTTCTTTGAGTTCATGTGCTTTTCCGTGCATGTATACTTTATTTTTTCGTTTGTTTATTACTTTTTGGAGGAACCAAGAAACAAGTAGTCAGTTGAAAGACTTCGCTCAACAGACCAATATTTGGCACGTGTAATGCATGTGAAATTAAATAATTTTAAAAAAAGAAAATAATTACTTAAAATATACATTTTAAATAGTTCAAATTTTGTAAGTTGCAATATCCTTGTACATTATATACAGTGGCCGAGCCAGAATTGTAAAGGCGAGAGGCACAAAATATATGAGTACAATCGAAAATAGCTACCACTATTAATAGAATTCATCACCATGAAGTCCTTAACGATCCTTTGCTCCCCACTCTGAAAACATCCCCGACAAGATGGAGAAGGCGACCTTCAACGTCTCAACCTGGGCCTATGTCCGAGATCGCAAGGCCATGGCGTCCACCCCAGCCGACGTCAAGGAGCTCCCCGGCACGCTAGTGTTCGCGATCGACATGTTGTGCATCAAGCCCGGTGAGATCAAATTGCAGATCAAGGACGACAATGTGCTCATCGTCAGCGGGTCCTCACATTCCTGAGACTGCATGCTCCCTGAATTCATCTATTGATTCTGCTGCTGCTGCTGCTGTAGTGCTACCTTGTCCCCCCAACGGGAGCCTCTCCAGCATCGCGTTCGTGAAACTCGCGGCGTTCGGCATCACCGTGCCTGAAGCCAAAAGCCTACCGGCCACCCTCCTACCAACAATCTGCCCCCGCTTGTCGACGAGGAACGTCGTCCTCCCACTCAATTCTCGGGGTGACGGCAGTGACAGAACGTCATCTCGAAGTCGATGACGCTGTGGAGCTCCCGGCCTCCACGGTGTACACGGTCAACGTGCCTGGCGTCACACCAGGGCCAAGGGGGAAGTTCCATGGGCGTCGTGCCCTCCCCCTTGGTCCTGGTGTGACGCCGGGCACGTTGGCCGTGTACACCGTGGAGGCCGGGAGCTCCACAGCGTCATCGACTTCGAGATGACGTTCTGTCACTGCCGTCGCCCCGAGAATTGAGCTGGATGATGCCGTTCCTCGTCGACGACTAGGAGCAGAATCAGTAGATGAATTCAGGGAGCATGTAGTCTCTGGAATGTGAGGACTCGCTGACGACGAGCACCTTGTCGTCCTCGACCTGCATTTTGATCTCACCAGGCTTGATGCCGAACATGCCGATTGCGAACACGAGCATGCAAATAAATGAGTTTCATGATTGGTTTTTTCAAAAAGTGGCAAGTGTGTTGAAATTGAAATGGTTATGTTTCTATTTTAAAAATTTAAATCCATAAATGGTTTTACATGCAAAATGGTATATTAAGGTTTTAAATATGATTTCTAGTTATACATGATTTATTTATAAATTTAACTTTTTATCTCTAATTTTATAAGTTATGCAAAACTACATTTTCATAGATGTTTTTGTAGAACATTGAACTCTATCTCACATGCTACTTCCTAGTGGCGTAGACATGATTTTTAACTTGAGGGGCACAAAGTGATGTTGAAAAAATTTCTAGATTTTTTATTAACAGTTTGCCACAAAACTAGAATTAAATATTTATTAGAAAATGAATAAAACTCAAAATTTGTTATTAAAAGTATTCCAGAGTATATAAACTGGATCATAACAATTATAAGACTCTGTAACTAATATAATAAATTAATAGTGTCTCATTATTAAATATATTTTATTACTAAGAAATAAATATTAACGGTTAGTCTCAAAATAACGAGCAGATAGGATTAGGGGTGAGCATCGGTCGGTTCGGTTCGGTTTTTGCTAATTTTTACAAAATCGAACCGAACCGATTAGATTTAGCAACCGAACCGAACCGATTAGACTTAGCAACCGAACCGAACCGAACCGACTCAGTTCGGTTCGGTTTTTCAGTTTTTTCAGTTAGGCTAATACTTTTCCATCATTTCTTACATTTTTAATCACCATTATATTATCATCCTTTAATATTCTAATCTCAAATATTCAATGCCCAAATTAGAAATAAGAAAAAGACCCTAACCTTAATGTGAATTAAAAATTTCATATTCTAAAACTTTTACGGTATATTTGGGCTCTTATATCAAAACTCACATAATCATTACTAACTTTTAATGGCAAGAATGAAAAAAAAAGAACTATATTAATATAAATATTATTCTTAATTGTGATGGTGTGCTTAACATAACTTTCACATATTCAACATAAAAAAAATGGTATTGTTAGAAGTAATGAGATAAGTTTTCACCAGTTTTTATTATGAACTATATGATTCACTAAATTGAATTTGGGTAGGGTGATATATAGGGTGAGAGATTCGGTTCGGTTCGGTCGAGTTCGGTTTTTGAAATACAAAACCGAAACCGAACCGAACTAGAGCTGTTCGGTTCGGTTCGGTTCGGTTCGGATTCGGGTTTCGATTTTTGATCGGTTATTTCGGTTATAACCGAACTCTGCTCACCCCTAGATAGGATCAGAGAGAGATGAGAATTTGGGAATTAATTGAACCCCAGAGCTGCTGAACACACACAAAAGGGACATGAGATGGTGATTCTTTATTTTATTCATTGTTTTACTTGTGATGAGGGGGGTGGATGAGAGGTTTGTTAAGTTTATTCGATTGTGAGAGAGAGAGAGAGAGAGAGAGAGAGAGAGAGAGAGAGAGATGCGAGTGGAATTAATTAAATGAGTTTTGGAGTTGTGAGTGTAAGTGTAGATGTGAGATCAACACATGAGAATAACTGACGAGAGATCTTGTGTGGGGTATAACTTAGAGTGTTAGAGAGGTGATAGGTGGGAGACCCCTTTTGCATTTGGGTCTCCCTCCTGCATTTTAGGCGGGGTTGGGGGTCACATGACCCCTTTTGACTCCCTAGCTCCGTCTATGTGATCTCCAATCTGGATATCTGCACCTAAAAAAAAAGAAAGAAAAAGTAAAGAGAAAGAAAACTACCGTAGCATGCTATGCAAAGCCTCTTGGTTGTATTGTTAATGATTTGAGACTTTTATATAAAACAATGGCCTAATTTTTTAATATCCCTTCAACTTTCACATATCATCAAATTAAGCCTCTCGACATATGAAATCCCGCTATACCTCCTTAAACTATATGTTTTCTCATTTTACCTCAAAACATTGTTAACTTCGTGAGTAAACTTACACTGCTGCCGCCGCCTGACAAAAGAGAAAAAAATAAAATAAAATAAAAAACTGAGACTACTTTTATATCTCAAAACCCCTCAATTCACCCACCTACCCAAAATTCTAGTGGAGGAAGAAGACCCTGATAGGCTTCTTCACCGAGCATCTTCACTGCAACAACCATTCCCTTACCCAGTCTCAGACAGTTCAACTGTGTGCTCATCGACCCACCCCATGAAGACTGGACAGAAGCCACCCTTGCCCAAAAGACAGTCCTTGTGGAAAGTCCCAGGTTGCGCTCTTAAAGTCCATTGAATCCAAACTTCTTCACAGTTTATTGCTGCAGAATCACACCCTCCCTGCAGGGGCCTGCAGCCATGGCTATTTTTCTAAATCTGGCTATTCTCGTCCTCAGCTTCATCCTTTGGGGTTGAAGGCTCAGAGATATTTTCGCCTTTGCTAATCGATTTTGATGTCGCTGCTTCATCCAAACAATATCCTGAAAAATCATAGTAAGTCTCATGTACAATAGGAAATAAAAATAAATCTAAAGTCCAGGAAATCAAGGGCTGACCAGTGATTTCAAGTTTACTTTATGAATTGAGTTAATGTTGTTAATCTTTTGACAAATAAGTCCATCAAGAAAGACAATAGACAAAGAGATGTAGAAAGGAGAAGAAGGTTGATCCTAACTCTAGATGAAGATAAAGAATAGAAATAAGAGGTTTATTAACTTAAAAATATAAAACACGGTCTGTGCCCATGTTTAATTGAGGATACTTTGGTCATAAAAATATCACGTGTAAATCACGTGACTAACATTATAACAGTAGCTTAACACAAAGGATTTTTCGGGAATTTTACGGATAGCTCAATGAGGTATAGTGGAATTTCAGAAGTTGAGGGGGTATTCTGAAAAAACTGTATTAATTGAAGGGGTATTCCAAAAGACTTCTCTGAAGCCGATTAAGAGATAAATTTTTGAGCTAAAAGTTGCAGACCAAAATACTTCTCTGAAGCCAATTTAGGAGATAACATGCAGACTTTTATGCCCGCTGTTATAAAATATTCAGATAACATGCAGACTTTTATGCCCGCTGTTATAAAATATTCAGAGTAACGAGCTCGCTTAATGATGAACAAGAGAACGACCGGCAATCACATATAAGAAGATTTACATGGTTCGACAATTTTCTTACGTTTCACAAAGAGAGGAGAGGAGTTTTATTAATTATAAGAAGGGGATAATAAAACTTACTTCTTTTTTGATCGAGATCTTTCTCACAAGAAAACAAGTCTTGCCTTAAGAAATTGCTCTCCCTTTTTGAATGATTTCGAGATTGTATTCAGTGTTCTCTCTATGGGTGGATATATAGATCTTTCATCTCCTTCTCTGAGGTACAATAAGAATCTTGTTTCTACTGTAACTTCCAGCTGATCTGTTGATGATGAATTGGCCTTTAACTTCTTTTCCTACATTAAGTTGGAGTAGGAAACCGAATTGTAAATTTTTACTCGTACGTGCCAGAAAACTTGCTATAAAAAGCACTAATTTGGACCTCATTTTGTTAGAACTGTTGTGAACAGTGAAGTGGACAAAGTTGGGTATAAATGAAATTCGACAAGAAAGGAAAAAAAATTAAAAAATAATGTTACACCAACTTCTGACCTCCAATAACTTAGATTTATACGTTACCACTTAATTTTGAACTCAAAAATGTCTTGAAAATAATTTAAAAATAAGAAATTATATAAAAAAGTTATAAACTGTATATATTATTCTATTATTTTATAAAATCCTGTGGGAGCGTCCCCTCACACTGGACTGTATGTGGGTCCGCCCCTGGTGTCCAGGGAAGGCGAGAGGGTGACCTTGTCGTTGAAGATGTGAGATAGCATGTCGAGGGTAGGGCCGTTATTCAGTTACCTGTACTTGACCCAGACCCTGCTTGGACCTTACCCGTACATGTACCATACATCTTTACGAGCGGGTATATACTGGGTCTAAAAGTTAGACCCATTCATAAAATTGGGTATGGTCTGGCTACCTTTCAGTAGACTCCGTCTGGACTCGATTCGGATCCGTTAAAATACCCATTACATAAATAAATAAATGTTCTAATATTAATATTAGTAGATAGACTTTTTTTATTGTCCGACTTATTATTAAACTGAACTAAGGTTATTTAACTCCAATTGTAATTACAAAACTCATTAACACTTTAATCTCGGGAATAAAAACCAAAGCTCGTTTCACGTTTTCTTTTTCTCATTCACTTTATAGCCGTCACATTCATCCTCGTCTTACTCCATTAGATTCAAAAGTTGAATTGGACTCGTAGTGGCTTATCATGTGACAAAAGAGGGGAGGGATGCATTGTTAGAGTTAAGAATTTGAGTGAATCGTTTAGTTACCTTGAAAAAATTTTATAATAATTTTACTCTCGGATTATATTATTTTTTCTGAAGTTTCAATTTTACTTTGAATGTCCTTTGTTATTACTTGTTTGTTGCTGCTTTTTGTTATTCTTTTAATTTTATACTATTCGTTAAGTCTTTTTTATGAAATTTAAATATGTCCGACATGGCCCCGTGAACCCGCCCCCAACGGGTAGGATATGAGTCATTATAGTAAATACCATACTCATCAACCTTGTGGGTACATCGAACATATACCTGATCTGGACCTGGATCCAAACCGGTTCATAATAAGCTCTGAAAAGGATCCTAAAGTAGTACCGGTAAAGGGTTCAAGTCCAGTCAAGATGCCTGCCAAGACCAGACCCGACCCGATTCCTACCCTAAGTAGAATGGTAAAGCCTCTTTGCACCAGGCAAGATGCCTGAAATTTAAATCCTTCTTGTATCAGACTATGACCTATTTTTTTTTTAAATATAAAATTCACAACAAGACGGGCATTTTTCTCTTGGAGTGCCTAATAACCCATGGGCACAAAAAGAACAAACAACAAAAAGCATTGCTCACGGCCGGCTACAACGGTTCTCGCGTTATATATAGTAGATAGTACATAATGAGTCAGGACTCGACTCAGGAGACCTTATGTACAAGTATCTCACATTGAGGATTAAATACCATGCATCAAGGAATCACAATTCTCAGTTTCTTCAACTATTTTGACATTGTAATGTAGCGCAAGCAGGTAGCAGGATATTTTTTTTTCTTTTTGCTCTTTCATATTAAATTTCTCCGCGACTCGGGGTGTACTACATAATTTCTTTGTGGGAAGAATTAGTCCAGTTAAATAAAATTTTCAACTGAAGGATTCAAACAAAAATTTCCCACACTTCCATTGCTTTTCTTAAAAATATTGATAACTCGAAGGAGAAGAGTAGAGCAAGGAACGGCTTTATAACGTGTTACAGGATCTTGTTCTCTTTTAATTCATTATTTTAAAACCACAAAAAACCTTTCAACAATGACATGCATGCAATCTAATAACGACCCCTTGACTCTAATAGATAGAAGAAAAGAAATTAGTATACATCTCACGTCTGTTAACTAATTTAGTCAAGGTGATTAAACAATTATAAATATTTTTCTTCTCTCTTTTTTAAAGATTATATTGAAAAACTATTATGCTTTTAAGACTAGTCTTCTTCTAATTATAATCCATCCTTGTTTGACCTAAACTGTGGTCCCTAAATTAGTAAATTCCAATATTATATAAATTCTTGCTACCTCAAGAATATCATGCACATTAAAAAAGATATTATCATGTCTCTTGCAGATACTAATAATAAACAAATTTCAACTGTGAAAATGATACGAGAGAAGAAACGATTGAGATCCAAGCCCTCTAAAATGAAAATTCAACGTACGTACCATAAAGGGCGACTATGTGTCATGATATAGTTTGCAATCCTTACCTACAACTATTTTCAAGTTTAACTATTTTCAAGTTTGGTCCCTTTTTCTTACTTTACTTTGTTTTTGTTAACATGAGGAGCGAAATCAGTTGCTAAAGCAAATAATAACATTTTAGCCGATGCACAATATATATAAATAGTGCCTTAAATGTTCATATTAAATTTGGAGAAAATAGGCGGTTTGATTGTTTGATCTAAGATGGGCATAGCTTCTTCTTTATATACATGGAATAAATAGATAATTGCAATACTATATTTACTTGTGCTATACAGTAATAATTATTACTTTAACATCTTCTCTCAAACTCATGATGATATGGCATCGAGAGTTTGTTTAACCATAATAAAAAGATACAAATATTGTCACTACTAAAGTGCTAAAAATAAATTCTAAAATCATCAAAAGTTTGAGTGAATATGAGGAGGAGGATATATCAGATGATAGAAAGCAACTATTGAAGAAGAGAACTACGATAGATGCAGAACCAAGGATGAAGCATCTACTGGAGAGACGGATTCTTATCAGTCGAGATGTAGTACTTACTAAATGCGATTTACCGAGCCTCTTTCGCATGTAGTAAGGTGGACTTCGAGCCTATGAGTCTCTTTTGTATATAAAAGATGGACTTCAAAACCTATAAGGAGTCTATTTCACATGAAGCGAGGTTCGTCGATAGAAAAATATATCGTGATATACTTGATAAGAGTAGTCCTGGTGAAAGAACATCCCAGGAGAAAGGAAAAAAATCTTCAACCTGGAGAAGCACTTTCAGTGTCGATGATGGCATAGCCAGAGCGGATGAGGATGATATATGAGCCCGGAGGAGGAGGAGAGAGCACCAATCTGAGGAGAAGAGGCGATCACTGTTGCGAAGAGGATTTGATCGGCAACGACACGGTGACATGTGAGCTCTGTAAGAAGAGAAGAAGGTATTGTTGACAACGTCGAAGGAGAGAAGAAAAAGATCTCACCATGTCTGAATCTGAATCAGCCTAGAGTCGCTCTGGATCCGATTTGTATTCAACTTGAAGAAATGAGAATAGTTGATAAGATGTTGATGGTGACAATCTAGATACTTTGGAACAGATTACAACATGGAACTGAAAATCACCTAGAGGGGGGTGAATAGGTGATAATGCTAATCAATGCACAATTAAAAATATGATGCAACAATCGCTCAAAACAAGACTAGAAGCCGAATGCCCCACGAAGGGTTCTGAACTCTTTCCTCATGATTCCTCTAGATATGAGTTGGAGGTGCGCAATGCAATTTTGTTGTATGGGACTTTGATTGACAATATGAATATGAAACAAGTGAATATTGCAATGAAAATAGAGAGCAAGTAATAGAAGCAATGAAAGTAAAGCAAGAGGTAAGAGCAAGTAAACCAAACGCAAACACCGAGAATTTTTCCGAGGTTCGAGCACCCAGCTCTACGTCCCCGCTTTCCCCAGAAGGATTTCTAACCACTATAACTTCACAAAGAGGTTACAAATACACCGGAGTACCCAACTCCACAATCTCAAGTACAAGTATTCTCTTGGTGATCAAAAAACCACAAACTCTCTTTTGAAAAATTCTCTTCCCTTACAAAATCCTAGTAGAACAATGAGTAGGATTGAAGCTCTTGTATGTAAGTGGAAAAAGAAAATGAAATCAGAGAGTTTTGAAAAGCACTTCAGAAAATGAGAGAGATTTTCAGCACAAAAACCAAGAAATGAAACTCTTTTGCATGCCTTAAACTTTTGAAACTTTTGCAAATTTTTGTTGTAAAGAAACCTCTCCCTAATCACCCCTATTTATAGGAGAGGGCTAGGGATTAAGGAGTAAACCCACTTAATGCTAATTAGGAAGTATTAGGTTCAGAAAATATCATTTAAACACTTTTAAGAAAGAAAAAGACAAAAATAAAACATGTTTAAAAAGTAGCCGTTATGACTGAAACGACTCTCTCGGTCGACCGACCGGTCGACCGGAGTTCAAATAAAGGAGCCGTTGCAGGTTCTCGGTCGACGGCTCGGTCGACCGGTCACAAACAGAGAGCAACTGCACTTCAGTCGGCCGATCGCCCGGTCGACCGAAAAACGTGCACACATGCACGCACCAAACTGCCAGAAGCTCGGTCGACTGGGTCGGTCGACCGTTCTGACCTGACCTAGTGGCGGTCGACCGGACGGTCGACCGGCTCAGGCCAAAAACCAAAATTGAAACAGAATTTTGAGGAGATCTAGAAATTTAACAAAATAGTTTTGATTAGAGATATGTATAAAACATAAAATTGAGTTAGTAAGCAAAAGACTTTAAATTAAAATAATTTGTACATATTTATAGGGAATATTTTTAGGAAAGACATATGCACAAAAACGTGTGTGTTGGATTATAGAGCTTCAAACCTATCCACTATTCTTTAACAAAACTATAAACCTAGAAACAAATCTAATGAAGTCTCTTGAGCCATCTTGAAGTCTTGAGCCTTGCAATGCCTTGCTAGAGCCTTCTCTTCTATGTTCCTTCCTAGATGTGCCAAATGCCTTATTTGCTTCATGAACCTAGAAATTTTTGCAATAACCAAGCAATGGCCTCCAAACATGGTACAAACCTGAAACTTATCTTGAACAAACTAATTAGTACCAAATAGCTCTTGTTTGTTTTGTTATCATCAAAACTCTAAACAAATGGAGAGTGTAACCTTTTGGGCCAACAATCTCCCCCTTTTTGATGATGACAAAACAAATAGGCTATGTTGAAAAAATAATAAAAGAGAGGTGAAAGCTCCCCCTCAAATTATGCTATATTAAACAAAGAAAAACAATTTAAATGGCAAGCAAAAGCCATGAGACTCAAAACCATGAGGTATAAAATACTTGCAAAACACTTAAACTCAAATACAAGAAATCAAATCATAAAAACACTTCACTTTGCAAGAATCAAAATCAAAAACATATATAAACTCATATGGAACCAAAACCATATGAACTCATATTTTCATATATAAACTCATTCTCCCCCTTTTTGTCATACATCAAAAAGGGTTAAGAAAATATTTTTATTCAATAACACAAACATTAAGTTCACCACAAATAAAGGAAAATCTAGCAAAATCAAGTGGTTTAGTGAAAATATTGGCAAGTTGCAAATCCGTGAAAACATACTCAATATCTATATCACCTTTCTCAAAATGATCTCTAAGAAAGTGATATCTAATCTCAATGTGCTTGGTCTTACTATGTTGATTTTCATTCTTAGTCATATGTATAGTACTAGTATTATCACAATATATTTTTATATGGTTATAATGCAAATCATAATCAAGGAGAGTATGTTTCATCCAAAGGACTTGTGCACAACAAGCCCCCATGGCAACATACTCCGCCTCGGCAGTTGAGAGAGCTACAGAATTTTGTTTCCTAGAGGACCATGAAACAAGACAATTACCAAGAAATTGACATGTCCCACTAGTACTCTTTCTATCTACTCTACAACCCGCATAGTCGGCATCCGAATAACTCGTCATTGAGAAATCTCCGATTTTCAGATACCAAAGACCCATTCCAATTGTACCCTTAATATAATGAATGATGCGTTTTACCGCAATAAGATGGGACTTTTTAGGACACGATTGGAATCTAGCACAAAGACACACACTAAATATGAAGTCCGGCCTACTTGCCGTCAAATACAACAAACTTCCTATCATGCTTCTATATAACTTAATATCAACACATTTACCTTGGTCATCCTTATCAAGCTTGGTTGTAGTTGCCATGAGAGTGTTGCAAACTTTTGAGCCTTCAAGTCCAAACTTCTTTACGAGTTCCTTTGCATACTTGGCTTGACATATGAAATTCCCATCTTGCAATTGCTTGATTTGGAGTCCAAGAAAGAAATTCAATTCACTCATGGAAGACATTTCAAACTCACATTGCATAACCTTTTCAAATTCCTTGCATAAAAACTCATTAGTAGAACCAAAAATTATATCATCCACATAAATTTGCACAATTAAAATGTCATTATCAACATGCTTAGTGAATAATGTTGTGTCTACTTTGCCTTTAACAAAATCATTTGAAATGAGAAAACTAGAAAGTCTTTCATACCAAGCTCTTGGAGCTTGTTTCAATCCATACAAAGTTTTATCAAGTTTAAAAACAAAATTGGGATGAACATGATCAACAAAACCGGGAGGTTATTCAACATAAACTTCTTCATTTATAAAACCATTCAAAAATGCACTTTTCACATCCATTTGAAAAAGTTTAAAATTTTAAAAGATGCAAAAGCTAGTGTCATCCGTATGGCTTCAAGCCGTGCTACAGGTACAAAGGTCTCCTCAAAGTCAATTCCCTCAACTTGAGTTTAACCTTGGGCCACTAACCTAACTTTATTCCTAATGACATTTCCGGACTCATCCATCTTGTTTCTAAAGATCCACTTAGTACCAATTATTGGTCTATCGTGAGGCCTAGGAATAAGGTGTCAAACTTGATTGCGCTCAAATTGATTGAGTTCCTCTTGCATGGCTAGCAACCAATATGAGTCCCCCTCAGCTTCGAGGATATTTTTGGGTTCAAAATGGGAAATGAATGCAAAGTTACCACATAAGTCATGGAGTTTGGAGCGAGTTGTTACCCCTTTAGAGACATCACCTAAAATGAGTTCCTTGGGGTGATTTGTAGCGTATCTCCAATCTTTAGGAAGCGGTTTAGAGCTTTCCTCTTTATCCTCTTGAACATCACCAATGGGTTCTTACTTTTCTTCTTGAGCGGGTGAGTCCTTCAAGGATAGTCTCTCCATGTCTTCACCTTATGGGTCAATCTCTACAACATTCTCAACAACCACATTAGATTCTTCAAATTTAACATGCATGGATTCTTCAATGGTAAGGGAAGATCTATTGAATACTCTATAAGTTTTACTAGTAGTAGAGTATCCAACAAAGATAGCTTCATATGCCTTAGCATCAAATTTACCTAAGTTATCTCTAGTATTCAAAACAAAACACTTGCATTCAAAAACTTTGAAATATGCAACATTAGGTTTTCTAGAATGATACATTTCAAAAGATGTTTTGGAAGAATTTTTACACAAATAAACACGATTTGAAATATAGCATGCGGTGTTTATGGCCTCGGCCCATAGATATTGAGGGAGGTCATATTCACTTATCATGGTCCTAACCATCTCTTGAAGTGTTCTATTCTTTCTTTCTACAACTCTATTTTGTTGTGGTGTTCTAGGGCATGACATTTCATGCTTGATTCCCTTTCCATCACAATAAGTCATGAAGAGTTGGTTAACAAACTCACCACCTCTATCACTCCTTATTTTCAAAATCGAAAAACCTTTTTCTTTTTCAACCCTTTTTCGAAAAATCTTGAAATGAGAAAAAGTTTGATCTTTGTGTTCCAAAAAGAAAACCCAAATGAAACGAGAAAAATCATCAACTAAAACAAATGCATATCTACTACCATTTAAGCTCTTAGTTTTAGTTGGTCCAAAGAGATCCATATGAATTAATTCTAATGGCCTAGTTGACATGATATCCTTAATTGGTTTGAAGGAAGACTTGGTTTGTTTCCCAAGTTGGCACGCACCACAAATGCGGTCTTTCTCAAACTTCTAGCAAGGAATACCATTCACCAATTCCTTAGAATTAATCCTAGAAAGATGGTCAAAAGATGCATGTCCTAATCTTCTATACCAAAACCAAGAATTCTCATCAAAAGCATTCAAGCATTTAGTAGAACAATCCAAATTAAGCATGTCAATGATATAAACATTATTATCATGAAATCCGTGAGAATACAATCATTGGTTTTACAATCAAAGATTGTGCAAGAAGAATCATTAAAAATAACTTTAAGTCCACGGTCACAAAGTTGACTAATACTAAGCAAGTTATGTTTCAAACCATCAACAAGAACAACATTTTCTATAATAGGAGATGCAACAATTTGAATGTTACCTATACCGATGATAGTGCCCTTGGAGTCATCCCCGATGGTGACGGTGCCACCTTCCACGTACCTTGATAGGGTTGTAAAGTTGTTGATATCTCATGTCATGTGTTTTGAACAACCACTATCAAGGTACCACCGCTCCTTACGTCTTGGAGCTTTGGTGTGTACCTACATCAAATAATTTAGGACTTGATTTTGGTACCCACATTTTCTTGGGTCCTAAAGTGTTAGTGTCATGAACCCATACAAGATTATTTGTTCTATTTATTTGGTCATAACAAAACTTAGCCAAATGTCCATTCTTACCACAATAAGTTCATCTATACACTCTACCATATTTAAAAGCATAGTGAGTGTGTGACTTGTGAGCATGTGTAGATTTAGCATGAGTGTTGTGTGTAGTGTGAGCATGAGGAATTTTGACATGAGAAGCTTTATCATGAGAAGTGTGCTTTTTAGAAAACATTTCCTCAAGTTTCTTAGTGTTGAAAGCACAATCCTTCAAAACTTTTTCAAAATCAACAATTCTAGTTTTTAACGAAGAAATTTCTTTTTCATTAATCTTTAGAAATTTTGCTTTGCAAGCAACTTTATAAGCACTAAATTCATTTTGAATAGAAATGAGATTTGAAGAAATTTCATCCTTTTCTTTAGAAACAATAGCAAGTTGATTTTTAAGAAAAGCAACTTCCTTTTCCAATTTTGAACATTCTATCTTTTTATTATCATAGCTTTCCGAAAGTTCAACAAAAGCATGTACAAGCACCTCTTTACTTAATTCATCTTCTTCTTCAGGAGGATGAGAGGTTACCTTGGGTGTGTTTGCCATGAAACACATGTTCGCCGTGTCCAACTCATCTTCGGATTCGCTTTCCGAATTCCATGTGGCTTTGTAAGCTTTCTTTTCGACCAGCTTCTTTTGCTTGAAGGAGGAAGTCACCTTTTTCTTGAATTCCGGGCAATCGGCCATGATGTGTCCGGGCTTTCGGCAATTATAGCAAATGATTCTTCTCTCCTCTTTTCCTTCAAATTTCCTTCTAAAGTTGAGCTTGTTCTTCCGGTACATTCTTTTCACGTTTCGCACAAGTAGGGATAGCTCCTCATCTTCTTCTTCATCTACTTCATCGTCATCAAGAGTGGAGGAAGACTTGAAGGCTATGGATTTCTTCTTTTGAGGAGCCGCTTCTTCTCTTATCTTCTTTTTCATCTCATGAGCCTTCAAGTTTCCAATGAGACTTATGAGATCCATTTTATTTTTGTCATTCAACTCTTTCAAGGTGGTGGCCTTTATCTCTCATGATGAAGGAAGAACCCGAATCACTTTCCGCACCTTTTGGTCATTGCTAATATCATCACCTAAGAAGGAAAGAGCATTGGTAATTTTAGTAAACCTTGTAATCATGCAATCAATAGATACATCATCAATCATTTTAAAGCTTTCATATTGGGACCTCAAGAGATCTATCTTAGCTCTCTTTACTTGTGATGTCCCCTCGTGTGTGACCAACAAATGTTGCCAAATCTCATAGGCGGATTGGCAATGTATTACCCGTGTAAGGTCATCCTCATTCAAGGCGGTTAGGAGGAAATTTTGGGCCTTGGAGTTAGCCTCATATTCTCTAAAGGTAAAGTCGGACCAAGTGCTTTCCTCACTATCGGGTATAACATAGGGCTTGGTCAAGGATTTTGCAACTAAGCTACCTAAAGATTGTAAGAAAATAGTCATCCTAACCTTTCAAATAGAAAAATTAAGTCCATCAAATTTAGGAGGGGTTTTGATGTTGTCGGCCATGTTTACTAGTGTATGAATGAAGGAATGCAAATGATGATTAGCAAATTTTAAGGATCTCTCTAAGGATGTTAAGCCAAACCTAGAGTCCAAGCTCTGATACCAATTGAAAATCACCTAGAGGGGGGTGAATAGGTGATAATGCTAATCAATGCACAATTAAAAATATGATGCAACAATCGCCCAAAATAAGACTAGAAGCTGAATGCCCCACGAAGGGTTCTGAACTCCTTCCTCGTGATTCATCTAGATATGAGTTGGAGGTGCGCAATGCAATCTTGTTGTATGGGACTTTGATTGACAATATGAGTATGAAACAAGTGAATATTGTAATGAAAATAGAGAGCAAGTAATAGAAGCAATGAAAGTAAAGTAAGAAGCAAGAGCAAGTAAACCAAACGCAAACACCGAGAATTTTTCCGAGGTTCGAGCACCCAGCTCTACGTCCCCGCCTTCCCTAGAAGGATTTCTAACCACTATAACTTCACAAAGAGGTTACAAATACACCGGAGTACCCAACTCTACAATCTCAAGTACAAGTATTCTCTTGGTGATCAAAAGACCACAAACTCTCTTTTGAAAAATTCTCTTCCCTTACAAAATCCTAGTAGAACAATGAGTAAGATTGAAGCTCTTGTATGTAAGTGGAAGAAGAAAATGAAATCAGAGAGTTTTGAAAAGCACTTCAGAAAATGAGAGAGATTTTCAGCACAAAAACTAAGAAATGAAACTCTTTTGAATGCCTTAAACTTTTGAAACTTTTGCAAATTTTTGTTGTAAAGAAACCTCTCCCTAATCACCCCTATTTATAGGAGAGGGCTAGGGATTAAGGAGTAAACCCACTTAATGCTAATTAGGAAGTATTAGGTTCAGAAAATATCATTTAAACACTTTTAAGAAAGTAAAAGACATAAATAAAACATGTTTAAAAAGTAGCCGTTATGGCTGAAACGACTCTCTCGGTCGACCGACCAGTCGACCGGAGTTCAAATAAAGGAGCCGTTGCAAGTTCTCGGTCGACCGGTCACAACAGAGAGCAACTGCACTTCAGTCGGCCTACCGCCCGGTCGACCGAAAAACGTGCACACATGCACGCACCAAACTGTCAGAAGCTCGGTCGACTGGGTCGGTCGACCGTTCTGACCTGACCTAGTGGCGGTCGACCGGACGGTCGACCGGCTCAGGCCAAAAACCAAAATTGAAACAGAATTTTGAGGAGATCTAGAAATTTAACAAAATAGTTTTGATTAGAGATATGTATAAAACATAAAATTGAGTTAGTAAGCAAAAGACTTTAAATTAAAATAATTTGTACATATTTATAAGGAATATTTTTAGGAAAGACATGTGCACAAAAACGTGTGTGTTGGATTATAGAGCTTCAAACCTATCAACTATTCTTTAACAAAACTATAAACCTAGAAACAAATCTAATGAAGTCTCTTGAGCCATCTTGAAGCCTTGAGCCTTGCAATGCCTTGCTAGAGCCTTCTCTTATATGTTCCTTCCTAGATGTGCCAAATGCCTTATTTGCTTATTTGCTTCATGAACCTAGAAAATTTTGCAATAACCAAGCAATGGCCTCCAAACATGGTACAAACCTGAAACTTATCTTGAACAAACTAATTAGTACCAAATAGCTCTTGTTTGTTTTGTTATCATCAAAACTCTAAACAAATGGAGAGTGTAACCTTTTGGGCCAACAGGAACGCTATTACAAGAGATTGCGATTGTAGATTAGAGGCGATAGGCTGAAGACGATGAGGAGCCAAATGAGAAAACCTTGAAGATGCACAAGCGAAAAGTGGCTTGGCGTTAGGCTCACACTACATTAATGAGTGCGGCCCAGTGCAGGCTTGAGGACAATGTGAAAGTGATGATAAAAAAAAGGAAATTTTAATGACGATAAGAATTTCAGAGAGATGGCTCTGATACCATGTTAGCTTTGGAGAAAATAGGCGGTGCGACGGCTTGGCCTTTGATGGGCATAACCTCTCCTTTACATAAGTGAAATAAATTGAGAATTACAATACTATCTTTACTTTTATTACAGATTAATAATTGTTACTTTAAAAATACGTTATTGGCTATACAAGAGTTTTCTAACTAAAATAATACTCTTTTAATCATAGTGTAATCTTTGATTTGAACAAATACCTTGACGTAGTGCAAGATTATATATAATGTTCTAAGCATGGGTCACAATTTGTATAAAAGTAATTTGAAATTTCAACTACTTTACTTTTCTCCCTACATTTTTGTGAGGTTTGCAAGAAGTCACAAGGTTAAATTCTGATAACAGCTTGTATCAAAATTAAACTAAACAACAATGTACAACAACATTATTAGTGCATCTCATACTGAGGCTTGCTCAAATTGGCTGGGTCTTCATACTCTTGAGACAACAATAACTCATTTTGGGGCACCAATTTTTTTTTTATTTTTATAATTGATAAGTTGTCCTAATAATCTAAAAACCTTTTCATAACAAAAATTTCAAAAGCCTTGACCAGAGCGTTTTCTTGTCATAGGAGCCGTAAGGCAACTATGTGATGCGTATTATTAATTTTTATTTCTCTCTCTTGAAAAATAGGTTATAATTATGCATAAATGAGATTTGAACCCTAAGTCTCTTGAATGTTACGAAGTAATCACACTTTTTCTTCTTTTTTTTTCTTCCACAGATAAGACAGCAGTTATTCATTGATTACAAAAGTTATTGTTGTAATCTTGTAAGCTGTTTAGAATGGGAATTGAAAGTTTAGAGAAGTTTCAAATTCTTAACATATTTGAGGAATGAGCAATACAATAAGCAGTGAAATTTAGTGCTCTATGAATACATGCAATAGAAAGATGTAGTGGACATTTTTTGGCATCTCACGAGATCACAACACGTGTCTCGCGAAGAATAGTTTGAAAAATCGATAATTATTTCATCATAACAGATCCATATCTACACTTGAGAGTCTGTTACATCTAAAGAATAAAAGAGCTGGTTATGGATATATGAAGATTTTCATGCATGAGATCCCCACCAATCCTGACGATTACGAAGATCTTGCACATTTAAATCTTGCAATTACAACCATCTGTGATATTCACATTTATTACATCACCTACCAATGTATGTACGTACAAATACCCTCAATGAAAAAACTAGCACTCCCCTCTCTACTAAAAAAATTTTAGGGCACAGACCTTCACAAAAAGGGCATAATGTTCCTTTAAGGGGACCCTGCAAACTTGCTTTCTCCTTTCATCATGCACGCCCCTAAATTTTGCAAGTGCATTCATGGCCCCGATTTTCTCATATTTTCTGTCCTCTCCCTCACTTGCCATCTATAGCCTGTTGGCTTGGGCCCCGTGCCCTCCAAAAGGGCAAGCCCTACAGAGCAAGGACCACAATTGATCACAGGATAAGGCTCACTCATATTACCAAAGTCTGGGCCAAAAATGGAAGCAAGAATTGGGGATTGGACGTATTGTTCTCGCAGAGAGAAGAGAGAGTTGTTGTTATTATTATTATTATTATTATTATTATTATTTATGTTTGAAGAGGGAAGTAAAAACTCATGAATGCTGATAACGACCCAGATGCTTTCCTTTCAGAGGGTGGAGTAAATTGGCATTGAAGGTGTTTTGCATGCATTGGCATTTATCTCTCTTTGATGGGTGGTCATAGTGTCGTTTGAATTTAGTAATTCTAGTTTGACTTCATTTAACAGAGGTGGGTAGGTAGTATAGTGATGAAAGGATTTCATGCTTCTTTGGAAAATAGTCTGGCTCCTCATTGCTAAAGACCTAAGATGGATCATGTGGACATGATATCAATTGTTTTAGAAGGAAAGGATGGTCTAAGTTGATATCACAACTGTCAACTACGTAAGATGTTTTTTCAGTGTGAGCGTAAATGTAATTATAACTTCAGTGTAAACGTAAATGTAATAAGAAAAGAAAGGAAAAAAATTAAAAAATAATGTTGCATCCGTCAAGAGTTGAACTTGTGAACTCTAATAATTTAAATTTATCAATTATCACTTAATCTAGAACTCAAAACTATCATTATGTAAGTATAATCTAAAAAGAAGAAATTATATAAAAAAATATCATTATAGATGTCTTGCACATACTTGTTGATAATAGGACAAATGACCTAATGGATTTTGAACATGCATGTTGACACACAAGACCTGATGCTCTCGTGATCTTGAACACTCAATGGTACAAATGAGATGAGACACATGACAACAAACCTGAGATATTGAACATACATGCCATGATACAAGTAACACTGGGAAGGAAATTTGGTTGGGCACTCAATGGCATCATTGTAATTACCTAGAGACATTGGGGGTACAATATGGGCTTGATTCATGAATGCTAGGGTTAAAGTACATTACATCTCCCTCTCTCTTCATGTAACTTATGTGCAACCATCTCCTTTCCACCTTCAAGAAAGAAAGCAACTCATTCTTGACCCATGCCTGCTCCCTCATCTCTTCACAAATTTTAGCTTGGGGTCTCTTGCACACTCTATGCTTAAGCTCTCTCTTTCTTCTCTTATAGTCCTCTTGTCTTTCTCTTATGATCTTTGTGGTGTTTGTATCATTTTGAGAGAGGGAGAGAGAGGGTGGGGGTGTGTGCAAGATGTAAGAAAGGCTTTGTTTTGCTCAAGACCGCGCAACGCTTCCATATGACATCGCATCGTTGTACTGACCTATCTGTTGCATCCAAGATGAGGAGGAAGTCTATATAACCCTTGGAGGTCAAAGAAGAAGAAGATGAAGATGATGATGATGACAGTGGTAATGGTGATGATAGGTCTGTACATCGATGCGCTGATTATGGCCAGGATGCGTGGTCCTGAGCAAGATAAGCTTTGTTCTTCTCATCTCTCCTATCTCTTTGTGTGTGTTTGTGCGTGGATGTGAATATGGAGATTTTGGGGAGAGGGGAGAGAGATTACTGTTTTAAGTGTGCATTATGCAGCATTATTTGAGGTGGATGACTGTGTGTACGTGTGTGTGTGTGTGGGTGCGTGGGTGCGTTTGGGGGGGGGGGTGGGGGGGGGGGGGGGGGGGGGGGGGGGGGGGGGGGGGGGGGGGGGGGGGGGGGGATTACAGTTGAAGAGTTAATTGGGTATTTTTGTTGCATTAAAATTTTACATTATTTTGTTAATTTATTTGTTTTCTCAAAAAAGGAAACTGTATTATTCATTTATTTCTTTGTTTTTTTTGTTTTATGTTATATTCTCTGACATATGCATCTAACCTCTTTCAAATTATTTTATGAAAAACCCCTTTCAAATTTTAATTATTTTTCCTAAAAGTGCAGAAAATGCATAGGGATTGGGCAGAGAAGAGACAAGTGAAGAAAAGTCCTAATGAGACAAGGGCAAGTGTTTGGTACTGTATATGTGAGGGAACACAATAGACGGAGGAGAGTCCCATCATCATCATCATCCAAGAGAGGGGGGATTTTGAACGGCTGAGATTTGACATGTTCCTGCTGCTGCAAAACATCAGATCAGAGGAGAAGACAATTGGGTGTACCTCCATTTTGAAGCATGTGCAATTGGGCAAAGATTCATCAACAGCGTGTGCTTTCTATTATGTAATGTGTTCATGTGCCCTCATTTTGCATTTGCTTGTAGTTCTCATATTCTATTGAATTATTTAGTTTTATTTATTTATTTTTTCTTGTCCTACCAAAATTCTTTATTGTAGTTCTCATCACCACACAAGCGGGACTTGAATTTCAAAGGTTTTTATGTGATTTTACTACTTTCTAGAGTGTCATTTGTCATAGTATATTCATTTGGTGCCCATTTTTGCTCAACTGTAATGTTATCTATGTTTTACTAAGGGTCTATTTGTTTGTTGGAAAGCTGGTTGTAAAGTGAGTTTTTTCTCTGGATTGTATGTGCCCCATGTGCTTTTTCATACTAGGCTGTTTTTTTGACAAGAAAAAAAGCTCAGAAAAACTGTGACAGTTATCCTCTCTAGGCTGTCACAGTTTACCACTCAAAATGAGAGGAAAACCCCAATATTTTTTATTATTGTTGTAGACTGTTTAAAAATCACTGAGAATAAGTCATCAGAAAGTAGAGTCTATACTCCTAACGCAAGGCTAATCATAGCCGCTCGCGCAGTACCAAGAACGCAAGGGTCGAGCCCCACGTCTCAATATCACTGCAATGGCCAAGACGCGGAGTTTGAAGGCCGCGCCTCAGCATCACTGTAGTACCAAGACGCAAGAGTCGAAGCCCGCGTCTCTGCTTCTCTATAATGGCCAAGACGCAGAGCTTGATGCCCGCGTCTCAGCCATCTATGTAATACCAAGACGCAGAGCTCGAAGCCCGCGTTTAGCAAAGTTCGAAGCCTGCATCTAGCAAGGTTTGAAGTCGGCATCCAACAGCATTGCAATATAATGTCAAAACGCGAGGCTCGAAGCCCGCGTTTCAACTGCAGAAAAGCCCTGCGTCTCAGTTATAACTCCCCTCAATACTGGGTCAATTACTGCCCACGTAACGAGGAGAGAACTCCCATTATGGAGGATTTTTAGGGGACAGCTTTACCCCTAAAACCACTATAAATAGCTTAGTTTGTTATTGAAGGGGGATCGAATTGGAGAAGTTTGATCAGAATCTTCAGCTAAGGAATACTAAAGAGTTCAACTCTTTTGTCAACTTACTGAGTTCAAGTTTTTGCCTCAAGTCTCTTTGAGATTCTATTTGGAAGGAATTGTGCTACTCCGTCCATAGTCCGAAGAGAAGATTCCCAGAAGACACTGACGTTCACCCTGTCAACGGAAAATAGGATTCACTTTCCACCGCTACATCAAGAACTCAGCATTAAACAAAGAGGAGATTTGAGCTTGAACATCTCCTCTCTCTTGTATTCGGAATTGTTTGAGATTGTTGTAATCTTTCATTGATTCAAGGAAATTTTACGATTCATATTCTCAATTTGTCCCGAGCAAATAAGAGATGACGACTTCGCTGGGGACTATTTTCTTTACTATGAGCAAGTCGTGGTGCAAAGTGACGTCACCTTCATGGGAAGAACGGTCGAATCACTTGTCGTGAAATTCGACCAGGCAAAATATGAAGAGTTTCTCTCATAAATACATTTCTCTCATATATATATATGAGAGAAATGTACCTCAGCCTCCAGCTGAGAGCATATATATATTAATGTATGTATGTGTGTAAGTGTGTGTGTGTGTGTGTGTGTGTGTGTGTGTAGAGAGAGAGAGATGTATCTCAGCCGCCACCTGAGAGAGTCTCTCTCAGCTGGTGCTTTAATATGATCGCAGCTGACTGCGATATTGTCGCAGTCTACTGTGACATGGTCAAACTCCTAAAAAATGATATATTTTAATTAGAACTGCGACCATGATAGCAGTTCTCAGAAGAAAAAAAACTGTGATCATTGCAATCCTCAGAAAAAACTGCGACCATGATCGCAGTCCTCAGAAAAGACTGCCACCATGGTAGCAATTCTCAGAAAAATACCGTGACTTAATCACAATCCTCACAAAAACTGCGACCATGATGGCAGCGCCCAAAATTGTGGCTGAAATTTAGCTACGTCGTGCCAGCTGAAAGAGTCTCTCTCAGCTGGCGGCTGAGGTACAGATCCCTCTATGTGTGTGTGTGTGTGTGTGTCCTTTTTTGCTAATAACCTTTATTTGTTATATGGATGATATATTTTACAAGTATTGGAAAAAAGAAATCTTATGACCAAAAGAATTAGATTTTTTTTTTTTTTACAAACATCTGAATCTAAATGCATGCATGGTATATGGTTTGCTACTCTAATACTTTTCATGCATGGATGCTACTATACACATTGGATGAAAATGAATAGAAGAGAGTAAAGGGGAGACGGGGATGCCCCGAAACCGCCCCACACCCCGCCAGAGATACCCCGAAACTAACCCGCACAAAAAATAAGTGGTTCCGGGCCGGAGATGGGACGGGAAAATTTTCGGGGACGGAAATGATATTCCAAAAACCGGTCCCGCCCCAGCCCCGCCCTGTTTAAATCCTTATCTTTTTGTAAACATTTTGCATTTTGTCTCTCTCTCTCCTGCTTGGTTAGGGGAGTTTTCTACCTTTTCTGTCACGTAATTTGCCATGTTTTTTCTAACAATATTCAAACTGGGCCTCCAAGGCACCGTTTTTATCTTTAAAAAAAAAATGCACGATGATGACTACAACTAATTTCAACCAAAACTGGTGAGTTGGTGGGGGTTTCCTCAAAAACCAATCCAAATTGCTATTGAATAATATTAATTAAATTAGTACCTAATTTGTGTTTGGGGCTAATTCTAATTTGAATTTGTCTCCTTTTGATTGGGTCAGGTTGTAGTTGGCCAAGCAAACAAGGAAAGTGATGCGGAGCCCACACGGTGAGTTGTGTTGCTTGAGCCACACGTTGCCGCCTACCCTTTGTGGCTTCTAAAATTCATGTGCAAATTGTTCTTTTAGGATTGTGAATAATTATTATAAAATTATTTTCTTTTTTTTTTTTTTTTAGAAGAGAATAATTGTATCCAAATATATACTTTTTAGAAATACAAAATCGGTTCTAGGCTAGCTCAGGCACTCATAAACTTTCTGAAAGTTGTGGGTTTGATTTTTCCAAAAAGTTATTATTTTTTCATTCATACCAATTTTCCACTTTATACCGTGAATGTACATCATGATTTATTTCATTGGAAAATCTAATCGAGCAAATCTAACCATCAAGCACATTTGAAAAATTAGAATTTATTTTAATTAAATTTACCATATTCATTACATAAATGTCTTCCTCTCCTCTTCTGCAACGATTTTATTTGGAAACTCAACTAATTTAAGTTAAATAATTCATTAATGGATGATTGAATTTTCTTTGGGGGCATTTCGCTACACCCCTTATGTCAAATCATAATTAGAAAAAAACACTCAGCTTCATAATTTTGTTCGCTTCAGCTACCTTCTTTTTTACACCAATTACGTGCGCCCACTTCTCTAGCGCAGAAGCGCTCCTCAGGTGAAAGATGCAAATGACCCTGCATTAATCGCTTCAAAAAAGCGGACCGTTTCGAAAATGTTGATTGCTGATATATAATCGCAGTCCTCACAAAAGATACTCTATTTCTGAGGACTACGACCAAGATCGCAGTCCTCATAAAAATATTCTATATCTGAGACTGCAATCATGATCGCAATCCTCACAAAAAATGCCCTGTGATTGATGAAAAACAAAAAGAGATTAAGGTTAGAAGAATGTTATCTGAATGTCGATCGAGTCTCTACCTTTCGCAATTTATTCGCGGTAGCAAGTGGCTAAGCGGGTAGAATCCCCAGGGAAGAATGCGATAGAAGATTTTCAGTATCTTCTTAAACACTAAATTAGTTAAGTATTCTTTAAAAAAAAAGAATTTTATGTTAAGTGTTAGAGGTGAAAAAAAAGAATAGAATTTGATGTTTAAGCTAGTGTTTAGAAAAGAATTAAAGAATAAGACTTACTGATCATCTACCATAATTAACTTACTAATCTATGCAAGAATCTACTTCACTTTGGATCATAAAGGTTATACCTTGAAGTTGAATTCAATTCAAATAAGATACATAAGATAAAAACTAAACCCTATTTGAAATAATCACTAACTAAGACCTAACATTAAACTATCAAAGCCTTATAAGTATAGAATAAGAAGAATAATTGAAATTCAACGTTAGATTATCAAAGTTATCTAAGCATGGGATAAGAAAAATCATTGGGAAGTATTAACAGATATAGATTTAATTAGTTATCATCATGTGCCTTTAATAACTTTAACTAACTCTTGGGTTTTAGCATGCATAGGATCAAATCAGTTTATTCTAACATAGAATTAGAAGTAGTGATGGAGAGATTAGCAAGTCATGAAATAATTAGCTATGCATTATAGAAATTAAAACAAAATATGGTAGAAAGAGTGCATAAGCAAATAAAGCAAGTAAACTAAAAAGAAGAAAATTGAATAAAAGAAAAGAATAACCTTTATTTAAGCTGTCACCATCAATTACAAGAACTCCTTTTCTTTACAATTCTTTCTCTCTGACTAAAAACTAGAAAATTACAAAAGAAATTCATAAAAGACACTAAATAAAAAATCCAAAGTTATAATATCTAGAATAGCTTTGAGATGTCCTCTGCTACTACCTCTGTTGTGGTATTTATAGGGAAAATAAAAGTAAAATGCTAGTCGAACTCATGCACCCAACCGCCACGCCAACCGCCAACAGAAAGGCGCGAAAACGCGGCAAAACTCTGCATTTTCGCGGCAAATCCAGGGTGTATGGGTACGCGCTTTTGGCTCTGACTTCATCTCGTTGGTCCATCAAAAGATTTATCTTTCGAATCTTCATTTAAACTCTGAAATTTAAAATATTATCCTTTCTAGATAACTTAAAAAGCAAGTTATCTCTTAATCTGAATTTAAATTTAAATTCTCTCCCTTTATCTTTGACTTGGAGCTCAAGCAACTTGATTTAAGTTGATTTTCTCTTTTATCTCTGAATTAGGATAGGGATTATCTCTTCTATCTTTCTCTTTCTCTTTATTTCAGATTGATTAAATTTGAAATTCAAATTTAGATAGGATTAGTGGATGAATTAGAAGCTTTTTATACTATTATCTTGCCTTTTTAAATAACTACGCACCATAAACAAAAAGAGAATTAAATAGAAAAATAAATAAAGAATAATTAAGGATAAATGTGCAAATGTGATAATAAATATGCAAATATGAAATGTAATCACACCCTCACACCTACCTTTTGATCGTCCTCGAGCAAAACTAACACACTTTTGTACGAATCACGGTTACACTTAGCACGTGCAACAAGTCGTTAAATCTCTAGGTTTTCCCTATAGGGCGAGTTTTATCTCGTGAGGGTTTTCAGTAATTACACCCACAAAATTCATAAAAGAAAGAAAAATAAAGTGTTAGTATTTTCGAAAACTCATTTTTGAAATTGAAAAAATATTTGAACTATTTTTGTAAAAATAAAGTAATCTATAAGTCTTAAGATCACCAAACTATTCATTCCTATACATAGTTTCTATGCAATTATTTATTATCAATCTAGGTAAGGATTCAAACTGAATTTCTCATCTAGTCTATTATTTTATCCTAAGTCATATGCACCTTATGACGCTGAATTTTGACTCAGATTCTTCAACTCCAACTCTTGTGCCTTATATTATTATTATTATTGAAAAAAGATTTGAAGTATTCTCTCTCGTTGCCCTTTAAGCACTTCTTTTTTTTATTATGTATATCTCATCTAGTTTTCTTTTGTGTAAATATCAAGACTTCTTGAGGCCCTAATAGCTAACTAATTGATTATTTGATGTGCTAATACATATTATATATATATATATCTTTTTCAAACTTATCTAATTATCTTTCGCGTAAATAACAAGGCTTTCTTAGACCAAAGCATCTTTATTTTTCATATCTAAGACATAAGAGTGTTTGTTTCGAATCTTAAGTGAGTAAGTCTATAAAATATGCATATTTCATCAAGGTAAAAATTAAGACTAAATTACTTCTCCAATTTTTCCTCTTAATCCTAAAAATTAAACAAATAATTTTATTTTGACTAAGTATTAAGAAATCATAATCATGATTTTTCTATTCCTTAAAATTAACTTAATTACTTACAAAAATAAATCAAAATATTGTTTCTTTTTCCAAAAAATTTTAGAGAAAAAATTTATGTTAGTATGTTAGTGAACCCTCTCCCATACGTATCTCATGCAATGTCCTCAATGTATGAAATGATATGCAAGAATGCATGAAAAAGAAGAAAAAAGGCAAAATATTACCTTAAGGTGGTGGTCTAATTGGGCCAAGCGTTGCTACCCAATCTAAATATTGTTGATTATCAAGGAACCCACTTTAGATCACTTCTTTCTTATCTACATTGTTAATATCCCCAAGTGAATAGGATCATGAAAAATCCTAATATTAAAACTATTTCAGTTATATGACCAATATTGGAATATCATCTCGGAGTCATAATAGTCTACATCTTAGTCCAAAACTGGAACGTGACTTGATAAAGTGATTGATTTGGGTTCAAGAATGATAGATTCGGGAACCAATACTGACTCGAAAAAAAATTAAGTTTAGATTCGAGAGTCGGTTTGGGAGTGAGATCCAAATCAAAGAACTTAAGTTCACATTCATGATTCATCAATAGAATGTAACTATCCTCAATAGGTGATTCAATTTCATAATTTATGGGTACGAGAATTAATGTTGGCTCGAGAATTGGGTCCAAATTGGGTAAAGACACCAGAGTCAACATAGATTCAAATTTTAGAACTAAATCACAAAGTTGAGGATCAGGTTCACATCAAGATCAAGTTCAATCTCATTAGTGAAAACTTGACAATGTGTCCAAGAGTTGGAATTGGTCAAGTTCAAGTTAGCGATGAAATTGAATCTTGATCAAAATCTTCAAGGCACTATGATTCTTGGTTCCTATCAAGTTGATTAGAAATGCCAATGATGGTTGAAAGTTTGAGAATTTGCTCATTCTTTGAGTTTTTCAAACGATTTATTTGTGCTTCTAATCTATTGAGGGGATCATTTTGGGACTGAATCATTGATTCCATACTCTTATTCAAGTCGGCAGGTTCTACTTGTTGTGGGTGGATCTTGAATTTGAAAATTTTGATGGGCTCGTGCGTCTTCTACTTTTTTAAGTCGTCACTCGAGCTGTTCTAAAATTTTTGACCTATTTACCCAATCAATTGATTCTTCTATTGGTTATTTGGGGAAAAAAGTATATTAAGATGATGGTTGGAAAGGTGGTTGACAATATGGCTTGGGGGCGTTGTATCTCCATCGACTGAGTGAAGAGTAGAGATTATTATTCTAATTTTGTTCATAAAATTGATAGTGAGCCATACATTGATTCGGATAAGACCAACTCAGCATACTCGGTTAGTTAAAATTTTGTTGGTTAAAGTTATGTCATGCTGGATTGGTGTAATCCGAATTGAAAGAGGTTAGAGTAAAATATAGAATACTATTAAAGTTGAAAAATTGTAATTATACTCCATGTCACTCAAGAAATGTCAAAACAAACAAATAAGCAAACAAAAGAAAGAAAAAAAATCTAGCCTAAGTTAAGGTAGACCTTAAACCTAGATGATTCCTAACTCGTTAGACTGTCCACAAAAGGTATATTGCAGAATCTAACCACAAGTTAAAGGTAGACCTTAGACCTAGATGACTCCTAACTGGTTAGACTGTCCACAGAAGGTATATTACAGAATCTAACCACAAGTTAATCAGCCAGATAGGTAGCAAGATTGGCGGGAGGTATCCGCGTAAGAGTGACGAGCCTAATTAAGCCAAACCACTAACTTTCGATTTTTCGCTTCTCAGTCACCTATCTTAGTCACCGATTTGGTAAGAGTTAAATTCTAACAACTTTTTCCTTAGGTCAATCTCTTAGTGAGTTCAAGATGTCCCTCAGGCCAACATCTATCAGATTTTAATTAGGATTGGGTTAGTGAGTGAGGAGATTGCTTGTAGGCTTAGGGAGGGTCATGACTTCCCTACCTTATCTTGTTTAAGGGATTTGCCTTTAATTTGTTTTCGTGCGACGTGAGCAAATAAATAGATAAGTAATCACTCAAAGCAATTATAAAATCACCCAAAAATATTTCCTAATCTAGATGCAATGCAGACATACCTTATCTTCAGTACTTTTTAATAGTAATTTAAAGTAAAATATTAAACGAATGTCTTAGGATGCAACATTTAACCGTATTTTAAACAATTACAAGCATGTGTTACTGTTGAAATTAAAAGTTGTGTGAGATATAATATAACAGGAAAAATAACAGTAACAGAAGGCTTAAATTTTAATTCTGAAGAAACCTACAAATCTGGGGTCTCGGCCTCTGATTTTGCCGTGCTTGCATGGCTCTTGCCACGTTTGTGTGGCAATGTTTGGGGCTACGTATCCTTGCTTTCTTGAGCAGTGAGCTACAAATCCTCAAAAGCTTCTACAATAGTTATTTTCTGTAAATATTCAGTACACACAAAAACAGAAAAGAAAAGTTAACCAATTATTAAATAAAAGAGATACTATTCCCTCCTCTGCAACGGCGCCAACATTTAATTGACGAAAAATAGAGAGAGGTTATGGTTAGAAGGATGTTATCTGAATGTCGGTCAAGTCTCCGCCTTTCACAATTTATCTGCGGTAGCAAGTGGCCAAGCGGCTCGAATCCACAGGAAAGAATGCGATTGAAGCTTTTCGGTATCTCCTTAAACACTAAATTGGTTAAGTATTCTTTGAAGAAAAAGAATTCTATGTTAAGTATTAGAGGTGGAAAGAAGAATATAGAATTTGATGTTTAAGCTAGGGTTTAGAAAAGAATTAAAGAATAAGACTTATTAATTATCTACCACCACTAACTTACTAACCTATATAAGAATCTACTTCACTTTAGATCATAAAGATTATACCTTGAAGTTGCATTCAATTCAAGTAAGATACATAAGATAAAAATTAAATCTTATTTGAAATAATTACTAATCAAGATCTAAAATTAAACTATCAAAACCTTCCAAGCATAGAATAAGAAGAATAATTGGAATTCAACGTTAAACTATCAAAGCTATCTAAGCATAGGATAAAAAAAACCATTGGGAAGCATTAATAGATATAGATTTAATTAGCTATCATCATGTTCCTTCAGAACTTTAACTAACTATAGGGTTTAAGCATGCATAGGATCCAATCGGTTTACTCTAATATAGAATTAGAAGTAGTGGTGGAGAGATTAGCACGTCATGAAACAATTAGCTATGTATTATAGAAATTAAAACAAAACATGGTAGAAAAAGTGCATAAGCAAATAAAGCAAGTAAACTAAAAAGAAGAAAATTGAATAAAAGAATAGAAGAACATTTATTGAAGTTGTCACCGTTAATTAAAAGAACTTCTTCTCTTTACAAATCTTTCTCTCTAACTAAAAACTAGACAATTACAAAAGAAATTCGTAAAAGAGACTAAAGAAAAAATCCTAAGTTATAATCTCTAGAATAGCTCTGAGATGTCCTCTGTTGTTGCCTCCGTGTGGTATTAGGGAAAATATGAAGTAGAACCCCAGTTGAACTCATGCGCCCAATCGCCACACCAGCCGCCAACAGAAAGCCGCAAAAACGTGGCATTTGCAGTGTTTCCGCGACAAATCCAGGGTGTATGGGTACGCGCTTTTGGCTCTGGCTTTGTATCATCCATCCATCAAAAGATTTATCCTTCGAATCTTCATTTAAACTCTGAAATTTAAAATATTATTCTTTCTTAATAACTTGAGAAGCAAGTTATCTCTTAATCCGAGTTTAAATTTAAATTATCCTCCTTTATCTTTGACTTGGAGCTCAAGCAACTTGATTTAAGTTGATTTTCTTCTTTATCTCTGAATTAGGATATAAATTATTTCTTCTATCATTCTATTCCTCTTTATTTCAAATTGATTTAATTTGAAATTCAAATTTAGATAGGATTAGTGGATGAATTAGAAGCTTCTCTACTCTTATCTTCTTTTTTTAAATAACTACACACCATAAATAAAAAGAGGATTAAATGGCAAAATAAATAAAAAAATCAAGGATAAATATGCAAATGTGATAATAAATATGCAAATATGAAATGTAATGATCATGTTTTTGCGTCTTTATAGAACTGCGATCATGATCGCAGTCCTCTTTATTAGGACATGTTTCTAGGACTTTATAGGTTGTGATCATGATCACAGCCTTCTTTATGATGCCTTATTTTTTTGAATCTTTATTAGGACTGCGATCATGATCGCAGACTTCACAAAAACCCAATTTTCAACTATCAGTACTGCGACAATGATCAGTCCATGCAAAATGCCCTAATTTTCAATTAATAAAAAGATTGCGACAATAGTCGCAGTCTTCTAATAAAGGACTGCGATCATAGTCACAGTCCTCACATAAAACTGCGATCATGAGTCACAATCCTCATTCAGCATCGTCATCATCAACAGACCCCCGTTCACCGGCATCGAATGATCCCCAATGTTTAAATACCACATCGATCACAAACAAACAAATTCTCATTACGAGCACAAACAAACGAGAAATGCAAAAAGGTTAATCCCAAAAAAAATTGATCCGGGGGCTCCACCGCCTGAGACCCTAGGGACGGGGACCCCTGCCCCTCTTCCAACCCCCACGACGATCTGATCATGCACGTCGACTACCCGCGAATTACTTTGTGTCGGGATTAAAGTTGAAGGGAGAGCAATGTCTTGGGCGATGGGAAAGGATAAAAGAGGAAATAAAAATATATCAATAAGGTTGGTTGGGAGGAATCAGTTTATGCTGACGTGGATGAGGCTGCAGCGAATCAAATTATGATGCTGAGTTTTTTTCCTACTTATGAAGCAAAGTAGGCAGTTGTAGCAAAAATTTTCTTTTATTTGCTAAATTTTATAGTAAAATAAATTACTCTTTCCTATATGATTCCACATGCATTTCAGAAGATTAAGTCAACTATCATTGTGAGGCCTCACCAATGAGACCTGACTCAACAATTAAAAGGTGGATCAAAATTATGAAAGGTTACATTTTCAAGACTAAACTATGATTTTTGATAATAATAAAAAAGAATGTTACTTTAAGCAAAAGAAAATAAAAAATAAAAATGGAAGATTTCGTTATAGCCCCCTATAAACCGTAATTAGAAAAAAAACTTAGCTTCATAATTTAATTCACTACAGCCATTTTCTTTTTTAAACTAACCACGTGCGTCCACGTGTCAAGTACAAAAGCGCTCCTCAGCGGCTAAAGACACAATTATCCTGCAGTAATCAAAATTCTTACAAAAAATATCATATTTCTGAGTCTTTATTAGAAGTGCGACCATGATTTTAGTTCTTACAAAAATATCATGTTTTTGAGTCTATATAGGATTGTGATTATGATCATGGTCCTCTTTATTAGGATTGCGACCATGATCGCAGTCCTCACAAAAATACCTTATTTTTTAGTCTTTAGAACTGCGATTTTCCTTTAATTTGAACATGGAAAAACTTTACAAGCAGTCGAAGAGAATGAAAAGTAAAATATAAGATTACAAGAATTATCTTTTAGAGTTTCTGGGAAACTACACCAATGGAAGTCTGGTCAGACATGATCATTTTGTTCCATTGACGATGCGAGTTATCGAGTCTTTGAGTCTTCTGCCTAAGGATTTTTTTCTCATCTGATTCCGGGAATCCTTTGAGAAAAAGATCGTGAGATATGAAAAGTTCTCTAAAAAAGCTTGAAAGCTTAGAAAATAATCTCTCTGAAAAGATGGACATAATCTTTAGCCTCCTAAATTTTCAGCCAGCCCAGCCTAGCAATGGGCTATTTATAGGCTTAATGGGGTGTAACAATCCCTCCTAAAAATCAGCAGATTGGTTTAGTCAATCTAGCTTCCCACCAAGCTAAAATAGATTCACCGCGAAACTAATTGTGGCTTGAGTGAAGCTGGAAACCTCTGCGCAGAGATAATCAGCTAGTTGGCTTCGGGTTGTTGCAACAATCTCTTGATTTGCTCCAACTGATTGAGGGATTTCTCATGATTCTCTCAACTGATTTGAAGAGTCAAAAGATCACAATGATTAACTGCTTGATTTGATCTTAATCACATTAATTTCGTGCTGAGATTTAACTGATAAAAAATGACCATAAAAGCCAATAGCGGAGCTAAGTTTCACGCGAATGAAACATGAGCATACAGCGGAGCTAAAGAATAACTTGCTGTGAAGCTAGCGCTGAGTTTGCAACGAAGTTAGAAAATGAGCCCACAACGGAGCTAAAAAATAGCTCTCAACAGAGCTTTGAAGAGCTTCACGCGAAGCTAAGAGATGAGCTAGCAGCGAAGCTATATGAGCTTGCTACGAAGTTAAAATAAAGGTTGCAGCGAAGCTGGAAGTTGGCCTCTTGGGCTTTCTTCAGAGGACAATATTTGACTCATTGTCTGCTTCACTGGATCAGTGAAGTTTAAATCATTGGTTTGTTCATCAGGGATGGACATATTTTCAGCATGTCTGTGACTGCTCTTTTGAAAGTGTCGACAAGTTAGACATCGTTCGCACCAGTTGAAGTGTTGTCTGGGAGTTCATCTTTTCAGAGTGTTAACAACTACGACCATAATCACAGTCCTCACAAAAATATAATTTTCAGCTTATATTGGGACTGCGACAATGATCGCAATCCTCGAAAAATTCCCTAATTTTCAATTAATAAAGGATTGTGACCATAGTCGTTGTCTTCTAATAAAGGACTGAGATCATTGTCACAGTCCTGATGGAGGACTGCGATCGTTAGACGTGGTTCGCATATCAGCATTGTCATCATCAGTAGACCTCCGTTCTCTGACATCAAATGATGTTCAATGCTTTTCAGATATAAAAACAACATTGATCACAAATACAAATAAAAACTCATTGCGAGCACAAACAAATAAGATCTATAAAATATCAATCCCAAAAAATTTGGTCGGGGGCTCCCCGCCTCTTCAAACCCCACGGTAACATGACCGCGTAGGTTAATTCGCGAATTACTCTGCATCGGAGTCAGTGTTGAGGGGATAGCAATGTCGAGGGCGATAGGAAAGGGTAAAAAAAGAAATAAAAATATATAAAGAAGTTGTGTGTAGAAATCAATTTATACTGACGTGAATGATGTTGTAATGAATAAAAATAAGAATGTGAGTTTTTTTCCTAATTATGAAGGAAAGTAGATAGGTGTAGTGAATTTTTTTTTAAAAATTTGGCATTCTCGCATTTCAGCTGTTACTATTTCAAACTTTGAGAGAGCTAAAATTTGGAGATTTGATTTGGGTCTCACATTGGACTCACGGTTGTCCCATTAAAATCAGAGCATTTATTTTGAGACTTTCTCATTTCTTGCTTTGCAAGTGAGAAATTAATTTTAAGCAAAAAAGATATAAGACCAAATATGAGACAAGTGAAGTGTCACTTTTATTATTATGAAAAATATAAGGACAAAAACTTGGCTTCGTAACGTTCTAATCTAGAAATATACTAAAAAGCTTTTGGCTTCTGTCTAAAACAAAAAACAAAAAAATCTAAAACTAACGCAAATTGTGATCTATCAAAAAAAATCTATAACTACTACACATATAATCTATTAGTTAAGATTTAAAACACTTTCTAATATTTTAAATTAAACCATTTGCATATATTTAAGAATCCAGTTATTCAAATTAGAATTACATCTGTCACGTTTGCTTTCCAAAATACGTGAAAATAGCACGTTACGCGAGTCGGTAACACATATACGCGAGGAGAATACCCCACATATACACGCTAAGTCTCATGTAATCTAAGTAAGTAATATGAATTAACTATAATGACATCATAGCACTGCAATATGACAAATAATTTCTCACAGAAGATAGTATGATTTTATGAATAATCAAATATTAAGTCCAATATACTAAGAATCAATAAATTCGATAGGAGATAAAAGAAAAGCAGGAACAATATCAAAGATCGGATAGTCAAGAAAAGAGAACTCTGACTCCTATCGTTCCTTCCAAGCTCCTCATATTACGTGTAATCTTCCCTAAATACCTGATTAACAGGCTAAAATATCTCTAGATCTAGATATGCAAGCTCAGCGGAGTCAGAAAACTCCTACTAAGTGTGTAAAATGAGGAATATCAGTATAATATAATATAATAGCAGTCAATATATTACGAATATAATAACATTCAAGACATAAATAAACGGTAGTGAGAAAAGTCTATAATAAAATCATATGTCAAATCAAATATCTATCATAGCATGCAAATACCACAAGTGAACACACATCAGTTTACTGTACATAATGGAAGGTTTATTGTTATTAATTATGTGAGTGAACACCAATTGCCACATGTAGTAAAACACATCACATACTACGCCTACTATACATGTCAATTGGGGTCTTGTGTTATTTGAAATTGACAGATTGAGACATTGTTTGTATTTTAAGTGGATCTCGTATATACCTAGGACCACGACCCATGTTCTGATGCTGAACTAGGTCGTACTATCAGGTACTTAATACATGAACAATATAAACAATACGGGATATCAGTCATCCCCCGAAATCCTGTAGTGAAAGCATCTTTCGGCTGCGTAACCTATATGCTAGTTTTACACAAAATACAGACATTGTCTACCCTTTCAATTTTCTCATCCCGGTGTAAGCTGTTTAATATTATTGTTACTTATGTTATTAAGATAAATCAATGTCCATGTTATCTAAATTACTGGAATAATACGATGACAGTAACGATAACAGTGTCACTAATGTAAACATAATATCAATGTAACAATTTAAATATAACGATGGTGTTACCGTGGGACAATATTTTCCCATTGATTTTGGTAACATGACTTATACTATTAACATGACATGTACTGATTTATTAATATGCAGTTTCATGTAGAACTACTCAAGATCACATCCATATATATTAGGATATAACAATAATCTACCTCTTAACTTAATCTTAATACAATCACCATAGGCATCGATTATTAAATTCATCGTCAAAGAAATTAGAGAAAACAAACTACAAGCTCAATTGACCAATAAAACAGTTCTCTCATTTTTATCAATCCACTCTAATTCTCTAAATTCATCAGTATATCTAAGTCCCAACATATTAAAATAAAATATCTAGCTATATCTAATCAAATTTTCATTATCCAATTCGATCAAGATCATCACTCAACTCTCACTTCAATCAAGCTCAATCATAAATCCAAAAATCAAAGTAACAAATCAACTAAATATTGAACAACCCACTATTTCAGGCTAATCAATGTACATTATTCACCAACCCCAGGTCAAACCCCACTCTTATAGAGTCTAATGACAAATCCTGATCCAAAGATTCAAACTTTTAATGAAGTAACACGTTATTTAATCAAATCTCAAGATGCAATCAACCATCTGAATTATCATCAAATAAAGAAACATCAAGTCTGCAAATGATTCACATAAAATTCACACATTTAACTAAATTACGAACTAATCAAACCTCAAGACCAATTCAATTACAGTCTAAAATTCATCAAACTAGATCCAAATCAAAATGATAAACGATTAAATATGAAGTGATAGAAAAATTAATATCTCGGTGACAAAATACAGAGTCCACGTACATTTAAACATTAAGTGCATATTTGATTATCTCTTATATATCTAAACTCTCTCATAAAATAATAATCTATCATTGATAATCTATTACATTCCTATCTGATGAATAGGACTTAAATCTCATATAAAGGCATTATTCCTAAAGAGGCGATAATTCAATATTCCACCAGATGATTTTGGGGATTTATATTTATTTATCTAGAACTTGTAAAATAATTAAATGTAGATGTAATGAACATTGCAGGAAAAAAAATATTATACTAGCAATTAATTTATAAAGGTTTACAATTTCTAATTACCATAAAATTAATTAAACAATTTAAATAACAAATATTAAATAATTAATTGACACAATAAATTTATTAAAAAAATTGAAAACACTCACAGAGCTATTCAATTTGTATTGATATATTTGAACATGAACAATAATTAATGTGCATGAATAATAATTAAACATGAACAATAATTAATAATATATAATTTGTTAAAAAATTAAAACACTCACAATAAAATTAAATAAAAATCACACAAAAAAAATACTCACAAAATTTATTGCGGATGCATAAGTTTGTTCTCTCCGGATCCAACGCCTCCAGAATCGCTTGAATCGGGTTTCGAACGATTAAGATACGACCTAAAAATCAAACCTAAATGCAAACGGGTATGGAACAACAATCAGATCCGGGTCTTCTGCAGTGGGTTGAGTTGGGAAAACGGCCCAGGTTGCACAAACAGGTCGGGTTGTGATGAAAGCGAATATGAATTTGCAAAGAATAAGAGAAGGGGAAAGAGAGTATGTGAGATGGGGAAATAGAAAAAGAGAGAAAGAGAGGGATGCAAATAGAGAGAATGTTGAAGGAGAGAGTATAGTAGAGGAGTTGATGACATGCCAGGTGCTGTTGAAGATTGCAAAGGAGTCTACGACGAAAGGCAAAGGGACAGCAGGCAGGAATTTAGCAGCAGCAGAAGACAGTAAAGTCGGTCGACCGGTCCGGTCGACCGACGTGCACAGCGTGCACAGGAATTGGGCGGTCGACCGGCCGGTCGACCGCAACACTCTGTCTGCAGAAGACAGAGCTCTCGGGTTTTCTGGGTCGACCGGCCGGTCGACCGGAGCAGCTCTGTCTGCAGGAACCCAGCTCTCGGGTTCTCTGGGTCGACCGTCCGGTCGACCGTAAGAGGGGGTCGGTCGACCGTTCGGTCGACCGACAGTCGGGTCTGGACTAAAAACTGCTGCTTCGGGAAATTGTGTATTTAAGCCCTAAGTGTAATTTCTAGGGTTAAAAGAAGTGCCTTGAGAAAGAAAAGCTGCGGACTCTCTTGCATTCAAAGAGATCCAGAGCTATTGTAATCATCTTTCTAATTGAAAACTCTCTCCATAGATTGCCCCGAGGACGTAGGCATTGAGGCCGAATCTCGTTAGATCTGTTGTTTGCGATTGTGTGTTCTTCGTGTGATTTGGGTTGTTCTTTGTGCTGGAGATTGTGTGATTCTCTGTTGGTTGTTGTCGGTGCGCACAACAAGTGGTATCAGAGCATCCAGGTTACGTTTGGGATTCTGAAGATTCGAAGGGCTCCAGATCTGATCAGGTGGAGATCGTGTGTCGATCTCAGGTCAGAGGTATTGGTGTTCGAGGAGATCGTGTGTCGATCTCAGGAGGACGCAAGGAGGGCTCGTTAAATCTGTGTTTGGAGTAGATTCGATAAGAAACTCGATCTAGGGTTTCGAGAGGCAGGTAAAAATCCCATTTTTATCTGAGTAAAGATTTATTCCAATTTGGTTATTCTTCGGCATAAATAGAGAATCAAAAGAAGATCTCAATGGCAGAAGAAACTACTTCCGTTAAAACAATGAATCACTCAAGGATTGAAGTTGTTAAGTTCAATGGAACTAATAATTTCGGGATGTGGAGGTGTGAGGTTATGGATGCACTGAATGCACAGAACCTCGAGGACACTCTCCTATTGGAAAAGAAGAAGATCACTACCACTGATGAAGAGTGGGCGAAGATGAACAGGTCGGCATGTGGCTTGATACGTTCATGTTTGTCACAAGACATCAAATATCTTGTACAACATGAGACGTCAGCGAAGAAACTGTGGAATACCCTTGAGAAGAAGTACCTGACAAAGAGTGTGGAGTCTAGGTTGCAGCTTAAGAGTAAGCTGTATCAGTTCAGGATGCAGAGGGGAAGCACAGTAAACGAGCACATCAATCGATATACGAAGCTTATTACAGACTTGCTAAATGTGGATGTCACTGTAAGTGAGGAAGACAAGTCAGTCATTCTCCTGAACTCACTCCCACCGGAGGAGTATGAGACATTCACTATGACATTCATAAATGGAAGGCAAACCTTAGTTTATGATGAAGTGTCGTCAGCACTGATGAGTTATGAGACAAGGAAGAATGAGAGACATTCTGGTCGGTCTAGTTCATCAGCGGAGGCTTTGGAAGTAAGAGGCAGGAGTTCATCGAGGAAAGGCAAGGAGGTGAGAGGAAGATCGAAGTCTAGGTCGGGCTTCAGGGATCTTAAGAAAAATCAGTGCATGTTCTGCAAAGAGATTGGGCACTGGAAGGTTGACTGTCCAAAGTACAAGGGGAAGAAGAAGGAATCAAAGTCTGAGGCAAATCTGGCAAGAGTGACAAAGGCTGCAAGCGGTAAATCACATGCAGATGGATCAGATTCAGATTCTTCCGTGTTCTCTTTTTCAGTGACTACTCCCATCGTAGGCTACTCGGGGGATAACGAGTGGATCCTGGACACAGGTGCTACATATCATGTATGCCCTAATCGAGATTGGTTTACCAGTCTTGAGAAGTTGGAGGGGTGTTCGGTCGTCATGGGCGATGATCATCCGTGCATCATGGAGGGTGTAGGCACTATTCCGATCAGGATGTTTGATGGGATGGTGAGGGAGCTGAAAGAAGTGAGATATGTACCTCAGCTGAAGAGGAACTTGATCTCAGTAGGAGCTTTGGAATCATTGGGCCTTGGAGTGTCTATTAAGGAGGGAGTCCTTAAAATGACAAAGGGTTCAATGGTGGTGTTGAAGGCTGATCGTCGGAGTAACTTGTATTACTTGAAGGGTAGTACAGTGACAGGACAGGTGGCAGCTTCTACCAGTCAGAAGGAAGATCTAACCCGGCTATGGCACATGAGGCTGGGACATGCAGAGGAGAAGTCAATGCAAGCTCTTGTGAGGAAAGGGCTGCTGAAGGGTGCAGAGACCTGCAAGTTGGATCTGTGTGAACATTGCATCATCGGCAAGAAGACAAAGGTGAAGTTTGGTACAGCTTCACACTGCACCGAAGGTATTCTGGACTATGTTCACACGGATGTATGGGGACCTACCAAGACTGCATCAATTGGAGGTAACCACTATTTTGTGTCGTTTATTGATGACTATTCTAGGCGCTGTTGGGTGTACACTATGCGACACAAAGGTGAAGTCCTAGAAATGTTTGTGAAGTGGAAGGCTAATCAGGAGAGAAGCACGGGAAGGAAGGTCAAGATTCTCCGTTCTGACAATGGAGGAGAGTACAAGTCAGATCCTTTCCTACAGCTATGTCTGGATGAGGGCATAGAGAGACACTTCACAGTAAGGGAGACTCCGCAACAAAATGGGGTGGCTGAAAGAATGAACCGGACTTTGCTAGAGAAGGTTCGGTGCATGTTGTCAAATGCAGGACTGCCAAAGAAGTTTTGGGCTGAAGCTTTGGGGCATGCATGCCATCTTGTGAACAGGTTGCCGTCGTCTGCAATAGGGGGAAGACTCCTCTGGAAGCTTGGTCAGGAAAAGCTGCTGTGGATTATGATTTGCTACGGGTCTTCGGATGTCCAGCCTACTACCACGTCAAAGAAGACAAGTTGGATCCAAGAGCAAAGAAAGGGGTGTTCGTTGGCTTCAAGCGAGGAACCAAGGGGTTCAAGATTTGGGACCAACAGGACAACAAGTTCATAGTCAGCAGGGATGTCACGTTTGATGAGGCTTCGTTGATGAAGCCTACGGTCTCTCAGCAGGTGGAGACCAGCAAGACCAAGGAGCTATTGCAGCAGGTGGAGAGTGATGCAGATCCACCATCTCTAGAGGATTCAGTATCAGTGAGAATCATTCCTGAGGTGACACAGGGAGGTGATCAAGTTGCAGAAGAAGATGCTGAAGTTATTGAAGAGGGTCAGGAGCAGGACATGGATACCGTTCCAGATCCCACTGCAGTTGAAAGACCAAGGAGGAATACTAGGAGACCTGGTTGGCTCACCACCGATATGGTTGTTGCATATGCACTTTCAGTTGTTGAAGAGGCTATTCCATCTACCTTCAGAGAAGCTGAGATCAGTTCAGAAGCAGAGATGTGAAAAGAGGCCATGAATGAAGAGATGCAATCTCTTTATAAGAACAACACATGGGAACTTACCAAGTTGCCCAAGGGGAAGAAGGCCATAGGGTGCAAGTGGGTATTCGCTAAGAAGCAAGGATCTTTTTAAGAAGATACTGTGCGCTACAAGGCAAGGTTGGTGGCTAAAGGCTACGCTCAGAGAGAAGGGATCGACTACAACGAGGTGTTCTCCCCAGTTGTTAAACACTCGTCTATTCGGATCCTATTGGCCTTGGTGGCGCAGAATGAGTTGGACCTTGACCAACTTGATGTCAAGACCGCCTTTCTCCACGGTGATCTTGAGGAGGAGATCTATATGACTCAGCCCACAGGTTACAAAGCTGCAGGGAAAGAAGAGTTGGTATGTAAGCTGAAGAAATCGCTGTATGGTTTGAAACAGTCTCCTAGACAGTGGTACAAGCGATTTGACAGCTTCATCAGGAAGAAGAAGTACACACGAAGCCATTTTGATCCATGTGTGTACTACAACAAGTTACCTTCAGGTGAATATATCTATCTACTTCTTTATGTAGATGATATGCTGATTGCTTTTAGGTCGAGATCTGCTATTGATTCTCTGAAGAAGATGTTATCGTTAGAGTTCGAGATGAAGGACCTGGGGGAAGCAAGGAAAGTATTGGGCATGGAGATCACAAGAGACAGGAAAGCTGGCAGGATCAGTTTGACTCAGAAGGGCTATCTGGAGAAGGTACTGCAGAGGTTTAATATTGGGAAGGATACTAAATCTGTTAGTACACCAATGGCGCCGCACTTCAAATTGTCAGCGAAGATGTCTCCAAGGAGTGTTCAAGAGCGTGAGCATATGTCTCATGTTCCATATGCCAATGCGGTGGGTAGCTTGATGTATGCAATGGTGTGTACGAGGCCAGATCTATCACAGGCAGTCTCCATGGTGAGTAGATACATGCATGATCCTGGACAGGGTCATTGGGAAGCTGTGAAATGGATTCTGAGGTACATCAAGGGAACTATTGATGTAGGCCTAATGTTCGAGAAGGACGACACCGGAAAGCAAGAGTGCATAGGGTATGTTGATTCAGACTATGCAGGTGACCTTGACAAACGCCGGTCAACGACGGGATATGTCTTCACATTCTCGCAGGCACCGGTGAGTTGGCGCTCCACACTTCAGTCTACCGTCGCGTTGTCGATCACAGAGGCAGAATATATGGCTATGACAGAGGCCATGAAGGAGGCAATCTGGCTTCAAGGATTGCTTGATGACTTGGGCGTGGAACAAGATATTTTGAAGATAAACTGTGACAGCATGAGTGCCATTTACTTGGCAAGGAACCAGGTCTATCATGCAAGGACGAAGCACATCGATGTCAGGTATCACTTTGTTCGGGAGATTCTGGAAGAAGGTGACATTGACTTGTTGAAGATTCACACTTCAGAGAATCCGGCCGATATGCTTACAAAGGTGGTGTCGGGAGTAAAGTTTGCACACTGCAAAGACTTGCTTCATATCCTTCAGGTGAATTGAGCTTGCTGAAGCTCATTTTGGGTGAACTACGGACGGCTTGATCTCTTGGGCAAGGGGTATGTAGGCAACCGGGGTGGTGCAGCCGCTATCGAGTCGGTGTTCGGCTCAGATTTGGTAATCTTCACCGAGGTGGAGAATTGTTGGAGGAGAGAGTATAGTAGAGGAGTTGATGACATGCCAGGTGCTGTTGAAGATTGCAAAGGAGTCTACGACGAAAGGCAAAGGGACAGCAGGCAGGAATTTAGCAGCAGCAGCAGAAGACAGTAAAGTCGGTCGACCGGTCCGGTCGACCGACGTGCACAGCGTGCACAGGAATTGGGCGGTCGACCGGCCGGTCGACCGCAACACTCTGTCTGCAAAAGACAGAGCTCTCGGGTTTTCTGGGTCGACCGGCCGGTCGACCGGAGCAGCTCTGTCTGCAGGAACCCAGCTCTCGGGTTCTCTGGGTCGACCGTCCGGTCGACCGTAAGAGGGGATCGGTCGACCGTTCGGTCGACCGACAGTCGGGTCTGGGCTAAAAACTGCTGCTTCGGGAAATTGTGTATTTAAGCCCTAAGTGTAATTTCTAGGGTTAAAAGAAGTGCCTTGAGAAAGAAAAGCTGCGGACTCTCTTGCATTCAAAGAGATCCAGAGCTATTGTAATCATCTTTCTAATTGAAAACTCTCTCCATAGATTGCCCCGAGGACGTAGGCATTGAGACCGAACCTCGTTAGATCTGTTGTTTGCGATTGTGTGTTCTTCGTGTGATTTGGGTTGTTCTTTGTGCTGGAGATTGTGTGATTCTCTGTTGGTTGTTGTCGGTGCGCACAACAAGAGAATGTGTGTGCTGCAGAGAGGGAGAGAGAGAAGGAGAGGGACTTGGGCGTGGGCTGCAAGGGGAGGCAGTGGCAGTGTGCGGCGCGGCTAGGGACGGTGGCTACTGTGCAAGGGAAAGAAAGAAGAGATGGTGCAAGTTGGTGCGAGTGAAGGGGGTTGCAGCAGCGCGAGCTTGCGAGGGTGTGCATGCCAAGAAGGAGAGGAGGTGTTAGCGCAATAGCGGGAGAAATAGAGGCAAGGTGTGGGGCTGAAGGCGGTTGAGGTTGGCAGCTGTAGTGGTGGAAGAGGGTGGCAGTGCGGGGGTGGAAGGATGAGCAGCGACGAGAAGAGAAGTAGGACGAGGAGTAGGGACTGCTGGCGGTCAGCACTGGCCTGGGATGCTGTGGAGGTGTTGGTGGCGCAGGTGGCTGCGCGAGGGTGCTGTCAGGAGCTAGAAGGTCGGGGTGAGAGGCCTGCGCTCTCCGGGGTGACAGCGGCGAGAAAAAAGGATGCATGCGGCAGGAGGTAAGGACGATAGCGACGTCGCAGTCGCGGGGAGAGGGGTGCAGTCGAGGTGGGGATGTCGTCGGGTCTTAGGTGGCGACTGCAGGTTGTAGCAAGAAGAAGAGGAGAGAAAAGTGGAGTGCGTTTGGGTTTCCTTAAGGTGGAGAGGAGAGAGAAGAAGAAGAAGAAAGAAAGAGTTGGCGCGTGCAGCTGTATGTGAGGGAGCAATGCGGCGCTCGAGTTGCGGCAAGGAGGAGGTAATGATGGCAACCATTTGTGGTGGAAGAAAGAGAGTGAGATTAGGGTTAGGGTTAGGCCGCACGTGTATAAAAGAGAGAGTGAGATTAGTGTTAGGATTAGGCTGCGCGTGTGTGAGAGAGAGAGGAAGAAGAGAAAGATATAGTGAAAAGAATGGGCATAGGCTCTTGGGATGTTGGTCTAGGTTTTTTTTCATTTTTATTTCTTTTTTTTTATGTAAAACTTATGGACATGGGTCGAACTTAACTAAGAAGAGGAAATATAAGGGAAAAAGAGGATTGAGCTATCTCAAGTATATACAAGAATAAAATAATAATAAATAATAATTTTAATCTTAATAAATAATAAGTAATAATCATAATACAATAATTTTATAAATAATAATAGTAGCAATGGTGATAATTTATAATGATAAACAATTAATAATAATAATAATATTAAAAATGATTTAATCTCCTTATACAAAATATAAACATACATTAACAATAAGAATAACAAGTAAATATAATAATAGAAATAGCAGTTATTACCTATAATGATTATAAATTATATTTCTAAAAATAATGAAAATTATGAGTTATAAATCAAATTAATAAAAATAATAAAATAATAAAATGATAAGTAAAATAAAATAAATATTTAACATATAATCAAGTATTATTAATTGGAGATATTACAACATCACTTAAATTAATGCACAAATATTTCTATGAGAAAATCTATTGCAATATAATTATTTGTAAATAATTTTTCTTACAGGAATATATCTAAAAATTGATTACTCTGCTTGCACGCATGCATTACACGTGTCAAAAATCTAACGCATCAAAACAAAACCATTTTAAAAGTCAGTTATCTATCTCTTAGAAAAAAGAAAAAAAAAAAAAACTCCAAATTCCAAAACGCCAAACCCTAAAACCTCCACGCCAAAAACTCTCCAGTGGGCCCCGTACTCATGAATCCAAGTGGGCCCCACACCGGCGCGTTGGGTAACCGTTCGGGTCCCTCACCCCCCTTCGTAATAAAAATAAAAACGCAACCGCCGCCCTCGCTTCTTCCCTTCTCTAATCTCAATCCAATCCCCCAATTATTTCTCTCATACACCTTAACCTCACAAATATTTACTTATAGCCCCCCTCTCTCTGCGCCTTCTCTCGCCCATTTCAGCAAAAAATTATGCCCTCAATTTCTCAGAAAAAATGGACATTACCCAAGTTTCCATCATCCACCACATAGCCTTGGTCCTCTTGCTGCTCTGGGTCGTCACCTCCCTTGGCTGGGCTCACCCTGCTCTCTTCTTCTTCTCTCTCTTGTACCTCTACAAGGTCAGATTTTGTGCCTTTTTTTGTTTAAATTTTTCAGTACTTTTTTGTTGGGTTTCATGTTGCTGTACAAATGCCCAACTTGTTTGTTTCTGTATTTGGGTTTGTTTTACTTAACCAATTTGTTGGGTTTGTTTCAACATTTGAGTTTTTAGTAACCAACTTTTGTGTGACTTGTTTCAGTAACAATGCCCAACTTGTTTGTTCCTGTATTGGGTTTGTTGCAAAATTTGAGTTCTTAACAGCCAATTTTGGATCTGGGCTTAAGCACTGAGATGGGCCACTGATTGACTTTCAAGATTGTTAGTGATTTCCTTGGTTTTATTGGGATTGTTTCGAAATTTAAGCATTAATAACATAACCGATTTGTTAGGGTTTTAATTTGACTTTAGAGTTTGAATATGGGGCACAGCTGAATTGTAAGATTCTTAGTGCTTTCTTTGTTCAATGATGAATATGGGGGGCTGATTTAATGTTAAGTTTGATGTTTGTATTTGGAGAAATCGGATAGAATTCAAAGTAAAGCCGTTTGCTGAAGTAGCTTGTGTGAAATTGGAAGTTTTGCAGATAAAGTGTAGGAGAAGATGATTTTTGCATGGAGTGATTATTCTACCTGATTTAATAGGTTCAACATTTTTTGTGTCTGAACTTTGACGACATGCTTCAGTGTTGAAAAGATCTTTTGTGTGTGTGTGTGTGTGTGTTCCTGATGCTAATTATTATAGGCAATATGGATATCTTTAGATTTAGAAGCATGTTATATTTATATCGACATTTTGTTGGATAATTTTTTAGGTTCCGTGTATTTAACACCCCAAGTAGGAGTGCCGTTATTTAAACCCAAAGAAGTGATGATAAGTAGCTCCAAAAAATAAGTTAAAATTTTCTTGGATAGTTTTACCCTTAAATGAAAGCTCAAAATATAGAATTAATTTTTCAAATATTACAACTTTACAATAACAATTAGTTAATTACCCATATAATTAGTAAGTACATCCAACCCTTGTAACCATAATTCTTCTTCAACCTCAAAACTTTCTTTATTATTTAACTCATAAACCCTAGAAATTTTAGAGTCATCCCCGTCAAAACTCTCTCTATCTCTTTTTTTCCCCTCCTATTTGGCTGTCCTCTTTGTGAGGTTTGAATCTGTGGTGTACTTGAGTAGAATTCAATGTTGGAAAAAGATAAAGATATTTTGCTTTATTTTTTTGGGAAAATTATTGTTAAATTTTATTCTTATGAATTGGTCATATTTATTTTATCCTTGTGAATTTGATGACCAAGTCAGTATTTGTATCCTGAATGACAAATTTGTGCTCTATTGTTGCTGCTGTTACGGTATTGTCTGCATAAGATTCTTCTTTACTGCCTGAATTATTTTACTAATCAAAGATTTTCTATTGAAAAACCTCCTATATATTACTTCTGTGATCATTCTGAGCAAAAATTTAAGCTTGCTTGTTCTTAAAATCTGTGCAGTTAATACATAGAGAGAACCTAGTGTCAATTAAACATGCTAAGAGAGAGAAGCACTTGCTAGAAAGGCATCACAGCAACCATGGCGAGCTTAAAGGAATATGTTTGAGATGGGGGAAAAGAGGGGGGCAATTAATTTCAAATTGGGTGTATAACTGGGTTTTTACACTTAAATTGGGTGTGTAGAATATAAGGGTATTTAGGATAATTTGGGGGTCTATTTAGTAATTACAGGGTCTACTGACTAATGGGTCTCCTTATCACTTCTTTGGGTTTAAATAACCGCACTCCTCAAGTAGTGATATTAAATCCAGCTGCATGTTTTTGTCCATTAAAAACCAAAGTATGTGATACTTCAGATCCATCATTTATAGATCAGGTAGTGTTTATGAAGAGAACTAAAAAAAGTTATGGATCAAGTTGAGAAGTTTGATACATGACTTTAGTGTAGATTTAGGAAGAAGTGTTGGCACATTACTTAAAATAAATCCTAATTTCCCTCTCTTATCATCAAAGATTGTGAGGCTAAACTTTTGCTTCTCAACATCAAGTCTAATGTAAATGAGCTGTGAGATACAATTTGAGTAAGCTTCTTATGTCAGCGGCAGATGCTTTGGTCAACAGGATTGGTTTCCTGAAGGGTATACACGGCTGATGCCAGATAGTGCGCTGAGGCTTCGCGATTATGGATATGGTTATGCAGCATTTCCAAGTAGCGAGCAAATCTTGTAGAAAAAATTGTGGTATTTAGCTTAGTTCTTATTTGACCAGAACTACTCAGCGGCAGAACAAAGACAATCTTTTGAGAATTTCTAGTTTGATCTTATGATTTGTACGTTATTTTCAGAAATTGTTTTATTTTCTTTTATTGTCATGGATGCTAAGTTTGGGTGGTCTGACTCTTCTTTCAGAATTGGTCGGATATGGTGGTTCACATTATTTCTTTTTCAAGAACAAGTCGATACACTCTTCTTGGAAATGAATAAAATCTTTCATGAAGTTTCACTTATTATCACTCTTTTGTATGTTGTAGGTGAATGAACGGTATTCATTAATATTGCGCAGGAAATTGCAATTCGAAGAAAGAAAATCTGCCAACCAAAGAAGGGTATTTTATGTCTTTTATTCATGGCATATGATGAGCACCGAAGGCATAGCTGTCAAACTTCTATTCTCTTTTCCTTTGTGTCCAAGTTAAGAAGTGTTTCTCATCTAATTTTATTTGGCAGCTTCTTTCTGACTCGGAGTCAGTAAGGTGGTTAAATCATGCAGTTGAAAAAGTTTGGCCTATTTGCATGGAGCAGATTGCTTCCCAACAATTTCTTCTGCCTGTCATACCATGGTTCTTGGACAAGTACAAGCCTTGGACTGCTGTATGGATTTTCCTATTACAGTTTTCTACTATCTTGTAGCTGGATCCGTATATCAATCAGCACTTCACCCCATTTCACATTGCTGCTTTCTATTTATCTTAACTGCTTAGCATTTTTCTCTAGAAGGCCTTTTTTTGGCTAAGTTATTGTTAAGAAATTACTTTATTGGAAACTTTTTCTTGGAATCTTGTCGTTACAAGTTAAGCACGAACTGGTCTATGGTTCTGACAATCATCATGAAGTGTAAAAGGTTGGGTTTGTTGTGGCTAAATAGCCTTGTAATAGTTAAATTCATGAGTAAAATGAATACAATAAAATATTGATTGATATGATAACAGAAGAAATAAAGATGAGCTAAAAGTAGAAGAGAAATATGTCGTGAAACTCTATTTCTTTTTTTCTTTTTCTTTTTCTTTTTTTTTTTTTTGGGGGGGGGGGGGTGATAATTGATCTCACAAGAATCTCAATGATCACGAGGTTAAGCATCTATAAAGAATACTTGCTAGACTATGGTAAAGTGGCTGCTTATTAGTTTAAGTTGAGAAGGAATAGTTGGACTAACTTAAAAACATCATTAAAGATGTGAAGTTTGATTTCCATGTCTGCATATATGATGGCAGCTGAACTTTTTAAAATACATTCATAGCTAAGATATAGCTCCTAAAGCAATTATATATGATGGCAGCTGAACTTTTTAAAATATATTCATAGCTAAGATATAGCTCCTAAAGCAAATTATATAATTCATAAATCTAGCAAAGATAAAAAGATGTACATACACATGGTTTTTCTAGTAGTTGTGTATTAAAAAATGAAGTTTTTTATTATACCACGGTGTCTTTTCAGGTCTGCTTTTCTTCTTTCATTTTACCTACATGTATTCCATAAGATTCACTTTATATTGAGCCAGTTGTTCAACAAAGATTTATGTCATCTATCTGGTATCTACAACAAATTGTTTGGGCTTGTTACTGGAAGTAAAATAATAAGGCCTTAAACAAGCGTAAATGAATTACAGTGAGTGAAAAAGAAAAGGTATTTGACAATAATGGGTGTTGTATTTAAAACCCATTATGCAGGGGATTAGATATATCTACAGCTAAACTCAGTTTTGGTAGAAAATTTGACAGTCACAAAGAAGACAACTCTTGATTTTACTATAAAGCAACTCTTGGATTTATTGTTTCTGTGCAGAAAGAAGCAGTTGTTCAGCACCTGTACTTGGGTAGAAGACCGCCTATGTTCACTGAGATAAGGGTTCTTGGTGAATCAGCTGATGATGACCACTTGTTTGTATTGTTTTTGTACCTACATTCTTGGGTGTTTTCTTATTTTAATTTTCAGTTCAGTTGTTGATCCATGCTAATGTGATTTTCCAGGTTCTAGAGTTAGGAATGAATTTTTTATCTGCAGATGATATGAGTATAATACTTGCAGTGCAGCCGAGATTAGGGCTTGGCATATGGGCTAACATGCATGTGACAGCCATGCATGTGGAAGGGAAGGTCAGTCACTCACTTCTGTTGAAGTAAAATTTGCTAGAAACGAAAGTTCAATTATTTTGTACTACTTGGAACATGTAGAAAAGACTAGAAAGAGTGTGATCATAGTAATGAGTTACAGACACGTTTTCGCAACTATATTAGAATTTTCATAAAGCTCCTTCTCAAAGATTGTAGGGGCATGTGTTAGAATAAGATTCTCTACGTTGTTCTTAAAGCTATTAATCATCAATACTTATATGTATATAGGACATTACAAGATTTTAGTAAGAACTATGTCAAAAATACCTAAATTATGCGACTGACGCGAAAATTTTACAAGATTTTTTAAGCTTTACCGGGCAGGCAAAAGGAGATGTCTGAAAGAAAGAAATTACAATCTTGAAAAAAAAAAGAGGAATAGAAGAAGAAGAAGAAAAGAAAAAAGTTACATCTTTTCGCGTTCAAACACCTTCTGAACCTTTCAAGTTGAACAAAATTGTATAACATTTACAAGCATGTTATTTCTAACAAGAAAAAGCATACAGGTATTGGTTGGTGTTAAGTTTCTAAGGAAATGGCCATTTATTGGACGTGTGAGAGTATGCTTCGTTGAACCACCATACTTTCAGATGACAGTAAAACCTATCTTTAATCATGGAGTTGATGTGACTGAACTTCCTGGAATTGCAGGATGGCTGGTAAGATTTCAATATACTAGTTTAGATGATGATCTACTTTTGTTTTTCTTATCATTTTACCTTTTCTTTTTCCCTTCCTCCCTCCGATAAAAACTAAGAGAAGAGCCAATTTATTTCTCAATACTTCCCTTTTTGTTTTCTTCCAGGATAATATGCTAGCTGTTGCATTTGAGCAGACATTGGTTGAGGTTAGCCTCTTCTTGACATATTACTGATGTGGTTTGAAATGAAAACAAATTACTACTTGAAGTTTGTTCTTCTGCTAGTCATATGAATGACGGTAAAAGATAAAATTAAACTGCCATATGCTCATGTTCTTTCCTGCTTAAAAGTAATAGTTAAAAATTACAGAAATTTAAATTGGTTAGAAGTATTCTCAAAGTAAATTGTTCTTCCATTGAAAGTATATTCCATTATAATATCCATATCTGATTTAAACATTTTGTTTCAGCCTAACATGTTGGTTGTTGATGTGGATAAATTTGCTTCTTCACCAACAGGTAATTTGATGAAGTGTTTTTTTGCCATTCTTGTATACGTGCTGTATTAGTAAGACATAATAAAGTTGACTTTCAGCTAACAAGTGATATTTGGATTGTTCTGAATTTCGTATCAAAACGAATATTTTCCCTTGAATGTATATCTCATAAGATAATGTTGCATCTGTGCTGAGGTAGATAAGTAGTGTTTTTTAATTAACTTATCTTGATTTTAGTGTGAAAGTCTCATTACTTGGGTGTGGTGTTGGAACTTCAATGTTTAGGGGTTGTGACACACAACGGAAGGGGGAAAAGTAGAGTTTGATAATTTAGGATAACAATGGATAAAGATTAATTCAGAGAGGGGGGATTAGGGTTTTGTGGAAATTGGGAAGATAAAAGATTAATTTGGATCTCTCACCGAGGTGATAGCTCACCCACTCCGTGCATCGCACACGAAAATTTAGATTCGGGCCTATGATCATTCACCCATTTTCGCAATTCTGTCACAAAAAATTAAGGTGGCTAAGCAAATCAGCAGGCAAAGCAAAAGTTTAATAAACTCAATCTCATTAGTTACTGAACTCAATAATAGTTTTGACCTTCTATAAGCCTACATCAAGTGGACACCTCCCATCACAATCGATGTGGTACTAAATAAACAAAACTAAATAAACACAACTAAAGAGAACTTAATTAAAAGATAACTCTAAAGGTGTCTTCATGAGGTTGGCCATGTAGTCCAAGACTTAAAGGAAAGATTTAATAAAGTAAAAACCCATCAACTCCAAGATATAGCAGCGCCTAAGATTCAAACTTAACACCTTTACAAACTGCATTACATTAAAGCGACCATTAAGGGTTTCCATGAGGGATCTTTCTTCATTTTCGGTCCTTTCCAGGCTTGGGGTGTATGACCAAGATCTTTAACCAACAAGATATATGCATCTGTATGCGTGCAATCTTTTATACACACCCTTGCTCACATGGTGGTGGAACAAATGCCATAGATCCTACTTTATGCTGTGATGGGCATTTAATCGCAACAAAAAGATTTACTTATTTCAATTGTTATACTTGTTTGATTAGGAACATATTATTTTTTCTTTCTTTTTTCAACTTAATTCCAAGGAACCTTTGTTGAACCATATCATATCCCACATCAAGACCTAATTCTAATCATCCCTAGAAACAATAAAATCTGCTGTTGTTGATCATAAAACTCCCATGAATAGGGCCTATGCAATCTAAAATTCAATCCTGCACATCCTAAAATCACTTACAAATCGAAAGATAAACAATATCATGTTTGGTGTTGCTCAGAATATCACATCATTAACAAAGAATTACAAGCAACTCAACCAAAAGTTTGTTCTATAAATCATGAGTGATTTTGAAAAGATTTTCATAACACAACGAATTCCGAAAACTCCATAATCCTCACAAATTCCTGAACAACAAATTACTGGATTAGTATCAAAATACATTATCCCTGAACTGCAACATAATCCTAAGAAGCTTGTCCGTACCTGCTTGCTGACAATAAATATGGAATCACTAACATCACTCCTGTCCATCAAAGTCTTCCATCAACTGTCACCATCAAACTGGACTATTACCATCTTAAAATTCGTCGTGACATATACTGCAGTTCTTTAGCATCAGGATGACATCGAACAAAAATAAAACAACAGCATTATGAATCAATGAGACTCTATTGGTGCTCACTCTCCATCATGGTTTATGTGATCCATGCACGACTTCATCTCGATCAGCATAACAGAATCTACCTCATTATCAATTTGTCAGCGCCACCTTGCTTCACTTTCATTCTGATGCTGCAACTGGTGCTTTCCCTTGCAGCAGTGATGCTTCTTTCTCCCTTCACCTACATTTTGCACCAATTTAGTGGAACAAATTTTTTGTATTCATGGTATTACACATGAAACAATGTGTTTACTGTTGACTAGCGCCTTTCTCCTCTCATGGACTACTGATACCATAGAAAATAAAGAGGACCTTGCTAATCTAGATGGGCCAAGATATGTTTGACAAGCTAAGGGGAAGAGCAGTGATTGTTGCTAAGACATAGCTTTAACCTCTTTTCTATGACATAGCTTTAATCTCTTTTGTCAATTTACCTCTCAGTATCCTCTCTCTAAATAATAGAAGGTTCTGTATCTCTCCTCCATTGGAATTGAGACCCCAAGCCCCTTATTTATAGTAGAAAACTCCCAAACCTACAGGGATAGAACACCTATATACCTACAAGGAATGAACTCTTTAGCCAATGCCAGTTGGTAAATAACAAAACTCAGAACTCAAATCTTAATAAGGTTGGATTTGGCAGCAATTCCCAAGACTAATTGATTTATGTTTATGCCTCTTGCATGCTAAATAAAGTTTCCACCATGAAGCTAATGTGAGTATATATATGTCAAAGACATTTTGTCCTATATTTATTTCCCTTTTCTTTTGCATTTTGACTATAGTCTTTATGAAAATAAACCTCAAAACTAAGACAAAGGGTTACTTCAAGATGAGACTGGGATCATTTACTTCTTAACTTGTTCAACTTCAAGAACAAAGACCTAATAACTGCTCAAGGAATGAACTCTTTAGCCATGCCAGTTGTAATAACAAACTCAGAACTCAAAATCTTAATAAGGTTGGATTTGGCAGCAATTCCCAGACTAATTGATTTTTATGTTTATGCCTCTTGATGCTAAATAAAGTTTTTTCCACCATGGAGCTAATGTGAGTTATGTCAAAGACATTTGTTCTATATTTATTTTCCCTTTTTCTTTTGCATTTTGACTATAGTCTTTATGAAAAAACCTCAAACTAAGACAAAGGTTTACTTCAAGATGAGACTGGGATCATTTACTTCTTAACTTGTTCAACTTCAAGAACAAAGACCTAATACTGCTCAAGGAATGAACTCTTTAGCCAATGCCAGTTTGGTAAATACAAACTCAGAACTCAAATCTAATAAGGTTGGATTTGGCAGCAATTCCCAAGACTAATTGATTTTATGTTTATGCCTCTTGCATGCTAATAAAGTTTTCCGCCATGGAGCTAATGGAAGTATATATATGTCAAAGACATTTTTGTTCTATATTTATTTCCCTTTTTCTTTTGCATTTTGACTATAGTCTTTATGAAAATAAACCTCAAAACTAAGACAAAGGGTTACTTCAGATGAGACTGGGATCATTTACTTCTTAACTTGTTCAACTTCAAGAACAAAGTCCTAATAATGCTCTAATTCTTTTTGACTGACAGTGGAGCATGCTATGCAATGTTAATTATTGATGCTACAGTAAAATTACTGATAGACCTGTTTTGGGGCAGTTTTCTCAGCACATGCTATCATTTGCTGTGGTTCAGAAAGAAGGCACTTTTGCCTATATTATTTTGGATTTTTTTATAAAAAAAAATTCAACTCTCAAAGATAGAATAGCATTGTACAGGAGACAAGTATAAACATTTTAACATAAAACCATATGCTCCAAAAGATTGTTTTTTCCGGTTTTCATCTTATTTCTGTGTTTTTGGGGTTGCTGTGGGCTTCAATAATGTTTCCAACATGTTATGCTTTCAGAGAATTGGTTCACTGTTGATGAGAAAGCTCCTATTAGCACTGCCAAATGAGATTGTAGAGGCAGCTGACCTGAAACCATCAGATTTGAATGTAAGCTAATATTTTATTAATTGCTTTGGATCATGCGAATTGTCCTTTTTTTCTCATTTGGTATAATGATCAAGATTTTTAAAATTTTCTTTATAACTGACTGATTACTGCAGGGCTGCTGACCCATATGTCAAATCCATCTTGGTTCTTACAAATTCCGCACAAAGGTTCAAAAGAAGACCTTGTCTCCAAATGGCTCGAGGAGTTCAAGATCCTATCATTTTATGGGAAGCACCTAATTTGCTGGTTCTTGAGCTGCGTGATAAGGATCACATCTTTGACGACTTGCTTGGGTCTGTTCCTGTCCTGACTTACAAAATTCAATAGAGATAAATAGAGTGAAATGTTTTCTACTGGATTATCTTTTAAGAAGTCAGAACATGATTCTTTCCTGCCCAAGTGACCACTAGATCCGAGCTGCGATGCTCATAGATTGCTATTGGTCTAAAAGTGTTCATAGATGCTTCATTATGAACATATTATTCTAGTTATTGCTGCATATTATGCTTCATTATGGTTTATTATGATGTTAGTTTGACATGCTATTCTTATAGACGTGCCAGAATAACAAGTGTGAAACAGGGAAACATGGTCGCCCATTTCATTCTCTTGATAATTTTTGTGAGAGTGTTTCTGATAATGGCATGCTATTCTGGCATATTTTTGCTCGTAGGAGTAACCTTGACAGGTGAACAGACTATGCTGGACTTAAAGATCTAGCTTTTCAAGACTTCGTGTGGTTTATGTGTGATACATCTATTAATAAGCTATTGGATTGACTTCTTAATACTTGTGATCCTAATGTTTAACTCGTGTTGTATCAGTTATTATGCTTGTTTTGTTCATTTTCTGATGCTTTAATTTCGCAATCTGCATATAACTTAAAATGCTTCAAATCTTTGTTATCCATTCCCTTCTTTTACCTGTTTGATGTGTGTATTTGCAGGATAGTTTTATGTACTGAAGCTTTATGTGTTTGCTTGCAGAGATTGTGCAATAAACATCAATGAGCTGAGGGGTGGACAAAGGCATGACAAGTGGTTGCCATTGCTGAACATCAAGATGGGAAGGGTACACTTAGCGATTACTGTTCTTGAAGGTGAAAATGACAATGTAAGTAAACATACTATGTCTATGCATGGACTAAAATATAGTTTTCTTTATGACCTTTGGAGAAAATTATTATAGGGTAAGGAGCAGAAGAGTGAACATATGGGTGAGTGCCAGAACTGTGATGATGATAATGTGTCTAAGATGACTGAGACAACCTCACCAAGATCAAGTTCAATAGCTCAAATTCAAGAAACGAAGAAAGTATCTACAGAAGAAAATCGTCACATGGATGATGAGTTTGAGGCCATAGACGTCGAGGGACAAAAAAAGACAGAATATGGGTGCACCACCCGGGGAAGGAGGTATCCCAGTCATGGGAGCCCAGAAAAGGACGAGCACGCCGGCCTGAAACCAAACTTCAGTGTCAGAGCAATGAGGGCTCTGACAGCCCAAGATCAGCGGAATCTGGTTCTCATCTTAGCGAGAGGAATGATGATAATGGGAAGAAAGTTCGCCGCTTTAGCATGATCAAGAGAGGCATAAACAAGATTGGTTCCATGTTTCACTCGAACTCAAAGGATGAGAGTTTTAGACGGGACGGAGACGAGCTTGGTGTTCCTACTCCACGTGCCAACCTCCGGTCAGTTGGTGACACACGGACCACTGTCAGGGTTATTTATGAAGACAGTTGCCATATGAACTCTGGAGACCAGAAGCCGAACAAGGATAGCAGCAGCCCTGAGAAGGACGAAGCTCATAACACAAGGAGAGCCCGTGCGAAGGGCATGGCGAAAAACATTATAAATAAGCCTGCACATGCTTTGAAAAGTGTGCTCAGTAGAAAAGGTTCGTTCAGTTTAAATGAGGACCAGGTATCAGAAACTGAAGAGAGAGAAGCGACTCAGGTATCAGGCTCTGATGTACTGAAGGACTGCCCCCAGCAGTAGGGAGTCCAATGGGTGCTCATTCACCCGCTGTTCATGATAAAGAGCCTATCAAATTTAAAGAGGGATGCTTTCGGTCTAGTCCTGATAAAGATGCTGAGAAATCTGCAAGGGAGGAGAAAACAGTGAAGTGGGAAATTTGGGAACTAGTTAGTGAGGAATCTTTCCAAATGTACAGATAGGGAACCATTCAGCCATTGATTCTTGAGTGTGTAATCTTGAGTATCAGATTTTCTAGCTGCTTCTCTTGTCGCAGTTTTTGTATCAGTTTCCCACAGCAGTTGGTAAATCTTTTGCTGTACATTGTTGTAACTAGCATGTTCGGAAACTGGTTTTGTGAATAGTGTTAATAATAACGGATTTACGAAAATAAGCAGGTGCATTTTGTTCTTGCACCTTTTGCTTGGTAGAATTTTGTTAAGAGCATTTGATCTGTGAGTACTGGAATTGATCTTTCATCAGCACACTCTTTCTTCCTCATCTTGAAGCTCCAAAGCAATGACTTTTATGTATGTCTGATATCTGAATGGCGATAGTCAGCATATTGAGTTTACTTGTATACCATTTTTCTGTTACAGATGCTTTTCTCGTTCTTTCAGGTCAGAGATCTGAGTTCCTCGAGTTTCAGGACTACATCCGAAGAAGCCCACTCTGAAAGCAGCCTCTTCAGCTCGCCGAACTGATCAGTTCTTCCTGTGCCAAAGTAACGTGTCGTTATCCTCTCGCAAATGCAAGCACTCATCAACAGGTACTTCGCAAATCCCCTCCAATATTGACGCTGCAAGTTCAACCGGTTGACCTGAACAATTCTAAGTTGTACGTATCAGACACTTCAAAGGGCTCAGGCTCTTCCAGAATTGCTCTACAGTATCAACATGATCCTTGTCCTCAAATCACAGAAAACAGAGATTTTGTTCATAATACTAAGAAATGAGCAGAAACGTAGCTTATATATACTGTCAGGTTATCTTGACATACCTGAATGATGAGCTCTCGTAAATTCAGACGACTGTTGAGAAGGCAACACACGCAGACAGCAAAATGAAGATTACTCAAGCTCACTTCCAGTTCGAGTTTCGTTAGGGCTTGCAAATTATGTTGGGCCGGCAATCTGTCAGGTAAATCGATTCTCTTCTACTGTATGTACTAGATACCGATAAAAAGAAAACGAGTATAAACAACACAAGTAAAACAGGGAAATTGCTAAATTTGACATCCATAGTGCGCGCTAGCTCTTTTGTTGAATTCACATTGAAAGTAAAAGCCTTCATGTTATCTAGCACTAATAAAATGTTTAAATGTGTAACTAAAAATTTAAACACTCAAGAAATGTGTATTGATATTCAAATTATATATAACAAGTTATAAAATGACTATGATATATTTATAGGCCTAATTCAAATTAGAGATTAACTTCATTGCTAAGTTATCTTTATTACTCTTATTATTTAGCTTAAGCTAAGTCAAGCAATTGTTTTAATTGTAGATTTTCATTCTTATGTGGTTATAGATGGAAGTTCATATGCTTAAGGATGGACAAGTTGAAATGATCAACACACTTAACCTCAGCAAACATTTCACAGAATTTCAACGAAAGCCCCTCCACGAAATCATGAGAAAGATCTATGCAGAATTTGATGAACAGTTCAGACAAATCATCATGTAGGGAGAGAGTAGATAGAGGCACTGGAAGATATAGCGCAGACATCGGAAGTCAAAAGGAGCGACGAACGGCGCTTGCAGCAGGGCAGGACAGAACCTGGTCGATCGCCCGGTCGACCGGTGTGCACGACGTTCAGGCATGGCCTGGTCGACCAAGCCGTGGCAAAGGAACGGTGGCACACGCAGCTCTCGGTTGGTCACGATCGACCGGGCCGGTTGACTGAGGACAGGGTCGGTCGACCGGCCGGTCGACCGACAGACGCGTTCTGTTCTCCTTTCAGGATTCGGACTCCTTTTCTGTTTTGGGCCGAATCCAATCGGGGTTTCCTAAATTCCTGAGACTCTCTGAATATAAATATGGGTTAGAGCCCTCATGAATTGTATCCCTTGAAGTATCCCTCTGGTATTCCCTTGTATTGATTGTTGAATCAATAAAATCTCTCTCCCTTGCCTCGAGGACGTAGGCAAATTGTCGAATCTCGTTAAATATTGTGTTGGCTTATTTTTTTCTCTTATTTCTCTATTCTTGAGCATGTGGGTACTTCTCCGGTGCGTTCATCTCTGCTACTTGGGTTCCTCAAGTTGGTTGTTACCCAGATAGAAGGCGCTAGGCCGAGAGGTTCTAGCGCCGGAGCCACAACAAGTGGCATCAGAGCACCCAGGTTCGTCGTGGAATCGTGTGTTGATTTTCAAGGGCATCAGTTGCTGTTTGGCAGAGATCGTGTGTCGATCTCGGAGGAGCGTTGGGACTGTTTGTGGGATCGTGTGTCAATCTCAAAAACAGCGATTGAATTGCTCGAGGAATCAATTCAGAGGAGTAGATAGCTTCGAAAACTCTTCGAGGGTTTTGCTTTGAGATAAAGATCCTATCTTTATCTAGTTTGTTTGATCTAACTCCGTTTGTTTTTCACGTTATTTGAGGAATCAGTTGAGAAGATGGCTGGAGATAGTATATTTACGGTGAAATCCGTGAATCCACATCCATTGAGGATTGATGTGGTGAAGTTCGACGGCAAGAATAATTTTGGTATGTGGAGCTATGAGGTGATAGATGCATTAACGACATCAAATCTCGAAAACACTCTGCGTTTGGAGAAAAAGCGTGATTCTACTACTGAAGAAGATTGGGATAAGATGAACCGGACGGCGTGTAACTTGATCAGGTCTTATTTGACACAAACATCAAGTATCATGTGTTGCATGAAATATCTGCGAGGCAGCTATGGGAGATCCTGGAGAAAAAGTATCTGACGCAAAGTATCGAATAGCGGTTGCAGTTGAAGAGAAGGCTTTATCGTTTCTAGATGAAGAGAGGAATCTCCGTTGATGAACACATAAATAGCTACACAATGCTTCTTACAGATCTAGTTAATGTGGACGTGAAAAATGATGAAGAGGATAAGGCGGTGATTCTATTAAATTCTCTTCCTAAAGAAGAGTATGAGAATTTTAATGTTACATTGATCAATGGAGGACAATCCCTTAACTACAATGAGGTGTCTGCTGCTCTTGTGTACTATGAAGTAAGGAGACAAGACAGATTGTTTTCTTCTGGGAGTACATCAGTAGAGACATTAGCGGTAGGAGGCAGGAGTTCCAATCCGAAGGTCAGAGGTGATCAGGGAAGATCGAAGTCCAGATCATGATTCAGAGATCTAAAGAAGAACTAGTGCGCCTTATGCAAAGAGTTAGGACATTGAAAGATTGATTGTCCGAAGGCCAAAGGTAGGAAGGAGTCAAAAACTGAGGCAAATCTCGCACAGGTGGTTAGTACTCATGCTAGTACTTCACAGGCGGATGGAGCAGACTCAGACTCATCGATTTTCTCTTTCTCTGTTACTACTCCTACTTTGGTTACTCAGATAATACTGAGTGGATCTTAGATATAGGAGCTACCTATCATGTGTGCCCGAACAGGGATTGATTTTCTGGCTTTGAGAAGCTAGATGGATGTTTTACTGTCATGGGTGATGATCATCAATGTAAGGTGAAAGGGATAAGTACAATCCTTATCAAGATATTTGATGGGATAGTACAAGAATTGAAAGAAGTGAGGTATGTACCTCAACTCAAAAGAAATCTTATCTCAGTTGGTGCTTTGGAAACATTGGGTCTTGTAGTATCTATACGAGATGGTGTTCTTAAAATGACCAAAGGCTTAATGGTAGTTATGAAGGGCGTCCGTCGGAACAATCTCTACTGCTTGAAGGGTAGTACATTACAGGTCAGGTGGAGACTCCTATTTCTTCAGAAGATATTTGTACACAGGTTTGACAGATGAGGCTCGGACACAGAGGAAAAAGTCTTTACAAGCTTCAGCAAAGAAAGAATCATTAGAAAGTGCATCTACTTGCAACTTGAAATTTGGTGAACATGACTTTCTAGACAAGAAGAAGGTGAAATTTAGTACCATTACTCACCACTCTGAATGTCTTCTTGATTGTGTTCACGTAAGTATTTGGGGACCTACTAAGACTGCATCGCTTGGAGGTCATAGGTTGTCTCTTTTATTAATAATTTATCTAGGCATTGTTGGATATATCACATGAGACAAAGGTTTGAAGTCCTAGGTATACTGGTGAAGTGAAGGATATGATGGAGAAGCAGACTAGTGGGAAGATCAAGGAGGTACAAATTGGTAATATTGAAAGATAAAAAAACCAATTCCTTCGATTTGGCCAAAATACTGGTATTAGTACTCACTTTACAGATAGAATACATGAGTTGGCTAAGAAGATAAACCGTTCATTGCTGAAGAAGGTTCGGTATTTGTTGTCTAAAGCACGATTAGACAAATCGCTTTAGGCTGAGGCGATTGTATATGTTAGTCATCTCATAAATGGACTGTCATCGACTGCGATAGAAGGTAAAACTCCACTAGAAGTTTGGTCTGAAAAAGCTGCTCAAGATCATGGTTTACTGTGAGAATTTGGAAGTCCGGCCTACTTTAGTACCAAAGATGGCAAGATGAGTCCGCGAGCAAAAAAGTTTGTGTTTTTGGGTGTCAAAAGAAATATGAAAGGTTACAGGTTGTGGGACCCCGAAAACAAGAAGATCATATTGAATCAGCATGCCACACTTGATGAGACTTCAGTGTTGAAGTCTACCTTCTCTCAGCAGGTAGAGAGGACGAAAACCAAGGAAGTATCGCAGCGGGTGGAAGTTGATGCTACTCCACCATCTCTAATTGGTTTGGTATCAGTGAAGACTTCACCGGATGTGACACCGAGTGGAGATCATGTGGCCAGTTTTGATGCTGAACAGGTTAAAGACATTGATGAGAATGTCAAATTGTTTGCAGCCATTGGAACCAAGGTAACCCACAAAAGTGGGTAAGAAGCATGAACCTCAAGTTTGTGATCGCGACAAACTCAAGTTGAAGGCCTCCATGACGGTAGTAAGGAGATTCATATGACTCAGCCAGTTAGGTTCGATGTTGAAAATTCAGTCACAGATGCTTGAGCTCGGTGGAGCTCATTTCAATGAACTACGGTTGGCTTGATCTCTTGGGCAAGGTACGTAGGCAGCCGTAAAGGTGCAGCCATTTAGAGATACAACCCGTATGAAGCTGTTTGGGTTCTCGAGAAGCTGATTGGGACTTCACGTAGAGGCGAAGAGTTGGACTTCACGAAGAGGTGAAGTATTGTGATCTCGATGAACAGTTGATATTGTGGTGAGAAGATGGTTGAGCTTGCATAAACGGAGATGTGCATCCAGATTGTTGAAGCCGATGATGGTATTTGGTGTGCTCTACTCAGATTTGGTTGGACCGTCTTAAAGACATATGGACTGGAGAAAGCCAGTCAGTTGGAGAGTCAATGGTGGCTCATGATGGGTTCTTCTTGAGGTCATCTGGAATAAAGTTTCATGAAGTTCCTGAGTTGTAAACACGTTCGTTAGTCGGCTCATATGGTATTCTCATCGGTGGAGTGATGGGAATGCATGTATGGTGCATTCCATTGATAGCTGAGCTGAAGTTGAAAGTTTACAATTGATATTGGAGTTTGGTGAGAGTTGCAGGTGGCGACAACAAACTCAATTTGGATCTGGTGTGATCAGTGAAAATCAATTGTACGTATGCTGACGATTCATTTTGAAGGAACCAGTTTCGTCTGTTGGCCAAGTCGATTTCGTCGAGATCGTGTGTTGATTTCGTTCGGAGCGCTCAACCCAAGATCGTGTCGATTTCGCTAGATGTTCGTTGGAGTTCGGCTCAGATTTGAAAAATCTTCACCGAGATGGAGAATTGTAGGGAGAGAGGAGATAAGACATTGGAAGACATAGCGCAGAGATAGAAAGCCAAAAGGAGCGAGAACGGGACTTGCAGCAGGTCAAGACAGAACCCGATTGACAGCCCGGTCGACCGATGTGCACGACATGCACAAGCGTGGCCCGGTCGACCGCCTGGTCGACCATGGCAAAGGAACGGTCGACTGGCACGGTCGACTGACTGGCACATGCAGCTCTCGGTTGGTCCCGGTCAACCGGGTCGGTCGACTGACAGACGCGTTCTGTTCTTCTTTCAGGATTCAGACTCCTTTTCTATTTTGGGGGTCGAATTCAATCAGGGTTTCCTAAACCTTAGGACCTTCTGGCTATAAAATGGGTTAGAGCTCTCATGAATTATATTCCTTAAAGTATCCCTTTGGTATTCCCTTGTATTGATTGTTGAATCAATAAAATCTCTCTCTCCCTTGCCTCGAGGATGTAGGCAAATTGTCGATCCTCGTTAAATATTGTGTTGGCTTGCTTTCTCTCTTGTTTCTCTGTTCTAGAGCGTGTGGGTACTTCTCCGATGCGTTCATCTCCGGAGCATAGGTTCCTCAAGTTAGTTGTTGCCCGGGTAGAAAACGCTAGGTGCGAGAAGTTCTATCGCCAGAGCCGCAACACATCAATCATCAACTTCATGATTCAGACAGCCTTGTAGTGGATGTGAGCATCATCAAAGCAAAGGCACTCGAAGCTAAACCTTTTTAGTTCGTTCCGTTGTCTAAAACAGTAAGTACTGGCTTCAGAGTGGTAAACTCCAACGTTGACAGCTTCGAACAGAACAGCCAGTCACCGAGACGCATTCCAACTTCACACAGCAATTCACCTTTAAACTCAGAAGCTCGCAATAAGAAATTACGCGCAAGAACTGAGCATTGGTGAAGAAAGTCTTGTTGAGAGAGACTCCTGAGGTTACAGAAGTGCACTGATGAAGGAGGTGAAAATGAAACAATCTTGAAGTTGAAGAGTTCCAACTTCTCTAGAGATGGACAGAAAAAACTCTGTAAAGCAATAGGATAATGCCTTCGCTCCTTGAGTAAGGAAACAAAGAGAAACAAAGTTGAAAAATTGTTAGTATTACATATTATGTAAAATTTAAAACAATGATTGAATGTAATGCACCATGAATTACTGGACTAAAAAGAAAAAAAAATTTATGATACCATTCTTAATGTATGCAACTCTAGTAGCTCATTGATCTCTGATGGATATAGTTCTCTCTCTTGATGGTATATTTTTATGTTTTTTGCTTAGTAAAGAAAGTTATCAAAATAAATAAAAACAAAGGATAGAAGAAGAGAATTCCTTGCTGTTTCCAAAGAAAAAAATGTGTGCATCATCGTATTTGTACTTAATGCTTCCTAATTCTACAAGAAACCCTAAAGTATAGAAACTTTTCCTTTAGTTTCTCCCTCTGTTAACACAAATAGGGGAATGATTTGCTTCCTCAACTCTTCAAAACACATCACACCAAAAATATATATAAAAAATAAATAGATGAAAAACTCTCAAAAACAGAATTACAAACTCTACCCGGACATTAGGATCATAGTAAGTCCCATACTCGAATATCGAAATACCTCTATTTCGAAATTCCTAAATCAAATGAAGAATTTGAATTTTTTTTATAGTCAAGCATCCTTATCTTATTTATAATTACTTTTGGCATAAATTGCTCAATTTCCAGTAATAAGTCCCTTTCTAATTAATTAACATTGCAGGCTGGTATAATGGTCTTTCGAGTGATCTTTAAAGACCTTGACTCTATCTAATCTAGTCTTTCAAGAATATTGATATGACATATACATATAAAAATAAATGAAAATGGCACACATAATCGCGCAAACTAATTTAAAAATTGACTTAAGAAATCTTTTGAAAGAGAGATTAAGATTTATTAACGAAAAAGCTTGGTTAGACATAAAACTGATAATGAACATGATGAAGTTGTTGAGGTGAAGAGACAACACCAATAAATAAAACTAGCAAAACTAATAGACAAATCTGTGGCTTCATTTAACTGATTCAAACAAGAATTCTTGAACCACATTTTGGCATGCCAGATTATACACCTCTAAACCTTACTTTGATTGCATGTAAATGGCCAAATGTACTCCAGACTCTCAGGGAAGTTATCAGTCAGTAGTTGTATTTAATATGAATCATATGCGATGTAGGATTCAGATGGAGAGATGGAGTAATTTCCCATCTTCAGGAGCTCAAGAATCACTAATATGTTTTGAATGGAAGAGTTACTTGTGAACAGAGTTACAAGGGTGGTGTACCTCGAAAATAACCAGTATGCATGTCTTGCTAGAGAAAAGGGTGTGTCCCGGAAAATCCCAGAAATATAGAAACTGATTCAAGTAAAAGCACATAAATAAGAAGACAAGCAGACTTACTTGGTTTGGTGACTACGTCCACAGGTGGAGTAGAGATTCACTACTCAAATCGTGAGGAATACAACGATAGTGGGAAAAAAAAAAAAAATATAATCTCAAATAGGCCTAGTCTCACACCGAAAGGTGTCTACCCTTCTCTCTTCCATTACAAAACCCTACACATACATAACCTGAACCATGTAAGAAAGCATAAAGAAGTTGACAAGTTTCAAGATAACATACCCCAACCAAATGAAGAAGGGTTTATGAACCTTTGAGCTGAAGAAACATCAGAAACAAAAAACTGCCTGAACTAACGGGCTAATCAATGCTCTACCAGCGATAAATAGAATTATTATTGTTGTATTCCTCATATTGTGGACTTCTATTGAACGCGAATACATATCAACATATAATTTTTCCAGCATGTCTATAGTATCTGCGCTCATTCTTTCAGTTCAAAGATTTGAGCTCTCGAGTTCCAGGAGGACACATCTTGAGAAGCCCACTTCAAAAGCAGCCCCTTCAGATCGAGTAACTGATTAGCATGTACCTCACCACAGTAGCGGATTGTCATCTTCTCGCAAATGCATGCCTTTGTTAAGTCTCACCCATTAATGTCAAGACGGTCTTCATAACTTTACCAGGGAAACAGAAATTATGTTTCACTGCATGTATAAAAGAAATTCAATCATAGAAATCAAAAATCAGGTCTGTGCCTCTGAAATGAGCAATGCATCTTTATACAGTATTTCATATCCAAAGACGATGGAGATCCATAATTACCAGATTGTGTATTTCTGAGAGGTTCTCAAAACTGAAGATAAAGGGATTGGTCGATTCAACTATCCACTGGACAAAAACAACCACCTAAGAACACTACCTGCCAAATGAATAACAGATATCATTCGAGTCCTTAATAGTTAAGTGAGTTTTTATGTACTCTTCCTGTATGTTTCTTCAAGAAAAGAAATGGTGATATGTACTCTGTTGACTACTGAAAGAAAAAGCCACCAAAATCTAGTCCTGACAAAGTAACACATAAAGATCACTAACCGGATATCTCCCTATCCGGTTGCACCTGATTTTATAAAATTACTTCTAAAAGCTAACAATCCAGCATAAGTTATAACATTAGAAACTAACACAAACACAAACTGTTACAAGAAAAATAAATTACTTGGATTTCCATGCCCTACACGTATTGAGTTCTTCAAATCTCCAGGAAAATTAAACACCTCTAATAATAACAGCAGATTGAACAGAACTCATACCTAACAGCATCAACAAAGTAACTCCAGCAACCCGATCAACCAGAAATAGCAGTAGCAACACCATCTTTATTTGCTTTATGCACCTCCCAAAATTGAAGCCATCAATGTCAAATCTTCATAATTTTTAACCAGGAAACAGAACGTCGTGTTTCACTCCTCACTGTCCTCCTCCGAAAAATAAACTCCTGCCGAGGAGATGGAAAACAAAATTTTGAACTTAAAATAAGAATTAGTAGACTTTATTTTATAGTAGCTTTGAAATTCTTTCAACCAGATTTCAAATATAATATTTATTTCTTTTTCTCCAAGAAAATGATGGAGTCAGAGACTCCACCATTACATTGGCATACGAGTTATCTGATCTTCACTTGAAACTAAACTTTTTTTCTTGTATTTAAAGGATGAGAGTCATTCTAGATAAAAGGGAAAATGTAGGTTCAAATATTAGGCAGACATAAGAAGGGGATAAATCTCTTTATTTTGAACACTGCATAATACTCTAAGTATGAAAAATATGAGAGGGAAGTATACCGTAAACAGAAGCAGAATACAGTGTCATCAGATAATAGATCATAATAATTGTGGGAGCATTGGAAACAAGCATCAAGGGCAGAAAGCAGATAAATCTCAATGTAAAGGGGGGAAGGTGAAAAATGATATGCAATTTTATGACGACCCTAATTCATAAAAGACAATGATATGCAATTTTAATATTGATAAAGAAGACAGAACAAGTGAGAAAGAGGATGAAACCATACACTTTGTCATAAATTTGGAGATTAGGGATGTGAGCAATCTTGTGCCAATCCTCTCCTGTCTCCCCAAGCAACGAGGCTTTAGAATGGGGCAGCGAAGAATGATGAGTTGTTTGAGATCTGCGAGGTGTCGAGTCCCATCCGACAGCATTTTCAATTCCTCGCAACATTCAGGCGTCAAAGATTGGAGGGAGGTGAGGCCTCCCAGCCACTCTCTGGCAATGCAGTCAATGTACGGCAGTTACATATCTCCCGGTGTTGTTTCCTCACTTTCCTGGCTGCACTCTTGTCCTCAGGAAAACAAAGAAGGTAATGTTCAAATCAATGTGGGTGACAGAGTGCCAAAGATATCTTCGTAGGGACCAACATTAGGATTTCGGTGAGGAGGGCCTCTGGGAGATTGCTTAGCCTATCGCATCTCTCCTCTTCCTCCACTTCATCTCCTCTCAAAGTTTGAACTAGAAGAAGGCTTGTGAAATCAAGTAGGAAACCTTTGGCTGACTTTTTAAATTATATGGGTGAAGTGCAGTAGAAGTAATGATATATGTACTAGCCACGATCAAAGTCATTTTTTCCATCAATTTTAAGATTTTTTAAGATTCAGTAGTCAAAAAAAGAAGATGTGCATCCTAGGTCACATTGAAAATGTCAGATATGTTTCTATTTTATTTTTGTATTGCTCTCTTCTATCTTGTGACCTGAACGTTAAAGCCAAGTGCCATATACGTGTGAAACCAATCATGCTCTTCGAATTTCCTAAAGTTATGTTTGAAATACTGCTGTTGTTATTATTTTCTTTCTTCTCCAACAAGAAGATAAGAACTTCTATTGTAAGTAAACAATATAGAGAATTTGGAGTGGTTAGGCTTGCTTACATGGTTTCCAACAAATGAGTCCCTTTTCTACCTGATATAAGCATAATATGATTGCAAACTGGCCATAAAGTCTTTATATAATCTTAAAGACATAACTCTATCCTAAAACCTAGTCTGTCACAAAATAATCAAAATCAAACCAGAAGATTGTCACTTCACTGCATACATGCACATAAACAAAGACCACAAATGCACACATCCTCACGC